>CATKHJ010392070.1:0-36825 GCA_949750685.1 Vernicia montana | reverse complement strand
GTTTTATTGTCTTCAAATTAATGAGTGGTTGCCAAATTCCTTTTCATGTCCTTTAACTTAAAACCAATTGCAAGGAAAATGATGTTTCTTGACTAGGTTCAATGAACCTTGAAAAACATAATAAACCACTTTTCTTACAATTCCATTTCTAGCACAACAATTTACCATATTGGTCCATATAATTTCTACTATTCATAATTCATGGCAATAGCTAATCAACTTTTAATCACTTAATACACAATAATCACATATACTCATTCATATACTTATTAAATTTAATCATAAATTCAACGCTCAATTTCACATACGATCACATTAAATTCACATTTCTAATCATAAAGCATCAATTTAATCTATATTTGTATAAAATAAATTCTCCAAGGTATAGGGTATTACATTCTATCCCTTAAAGAAAAATTCATCCTTGAATTTAATGAACGTACCATAATCTATGAAACAATTGGGGATATCGTTGCTGCATATCTTTTTCACTTTCCCACATGCTCTCTTCAATGTCGTGGTTCCTCCATTAAATATTTACCATTGAAATCTCTTTGTTTCTGAGCTTTTTCACTTGTTGATCTATGACTGCGATTGTAATCTCTTCATACTAAAGATCTTCGCTTATCTCTATGCTTTGGGGTTGCAATACGTGCGAAGGATTAGGAATATACTTCCTCAGCATAGACACGTGAAACACCGGGTGCACATGTTCCAACGTCGTTGGTAGAGCCAATCTATATGACACTTCTCCCACTTTGCTCAAAATTTTGAACGGCCCTACATAACGAGGCGATAGCTTTCCTTTCTTTCTGAATCTCATCATACCCTTCATTGGTGACACTTTTAGAAATACATGGTCTCCTACCATGAAATGAACTTCTTTTCTCTTTAGATCTGCGTAGCTTTTTTGTAGACTAAATGTAGTCTTTAGTCTCTCACAGATCAATGGTACTTTCTAGGCAAAAAGGCCAAATTAGTCCTTGAACTTAGCACCTGGGGACAAATCAGGACAAAATCACTTTTTTTGTCATCAAAGTCCTCATACTTGGCAATTTTTATCAAATTAGTCCTTGGTCAAACTTTGAGCAATGCGTGTGCTATAAAATCAGACGAAATAACATTAATTTCATAAGTCCCATTTGACATAGCTTTTCATAAAAGTGTTTCTATTTTTTTTTTCAGTTTTTTCAATTTTGAAAAGTATTTTTGAAAAAACAGGATGCTATTTCAAAAAATAGATTGAAAAAAAATAGTTTCAAAAAAAATTAATCAATTAAATAAAAAATTTAAAAAGTATTTTTTTAACCTACAAGCTAATAATAGTAATCAATTAAATTTAAGTTTTAGGGGTATGAGTGAAAATTATTTTTCGATTTTGTGTAATGATTGAATGTTTTAATGAAATTATGATATTTTGTTGATCATTATACACATCTTTATTTAGTATTAAAAATTAAATTTCAGGGACAAAGCAAAAATTAAACAATCAAATGAACATAAGAATTGTAAAATCCAAAATATCTTTCATTAATATCTATAAATAACATTCAAACAGGGGCGATAAAAAATTAAAACCTAACTTATAATCACATAAATTAGTACCATGCTATATTTAATTTTCATCAATCATTAATATATTAATTAATCACATAATAGTTTTTAGAGACTAAATAACATTTTTTGAATTTTTTTTATTTAATTGATTATTTTTTTAATTTTTTTGAAATTGTTTTTTTGAATCATATTTTTTGGAAAAATATCTATTCACTTATTTTTTCAAAACTGAATTTTTTTTTTTTTAGAAAAGCACTTTTTCAAAAAATTATGCCAAATGAGACTTATGAAATTAACGTTATTTCGTCTGATTTTATAGCACATGTATTGCTCAAAGTTTGACTAAGGACTAATTTGACAAAAATTACTAAGTATGAGGACTTTGATAACAAAAAAGGTGATTTTGTCCTAATTTATTCCTAAGTGCTAAATTCGAGGACTAATTTGGTCATTTTGCCTCAACCAGACTCATGTTATAATTCTCGATGCTTTAAAAAAAAAAAACTCTTCGTTAGTACACTGAGATATAATCTAGTGGTAAATAGATTTGTTTGTAGATCGAATTTTGAATTTCAATTAACGAAAAAAATTACGGACTAATCAGACTGAATCTTTAAAAAATTGAATATTTTTTAAATTTAAACTCGATTCATAAACAAATCTAGGGGTAAATATATTTTCTGATGAGCAATAAATTTAGGATTAATTCGTCCCTTCAATATATTTAAAAAAAGAAAAAAACTCTTCATTAAATGCTGGTGCCGATTAGCATTAACAACTTGAACGGCGCACGTTAGCCTCACCGACCTTTTAAAAATCAGTCTTCTACTCTTCTTTAAGTCTCTGCTCTCCGTTTCTCCCTCACGTAACTACCCGCCATTTCTAATACACATACTCTCTCTCTCTCTCTCTCTCTCTCTCATGATGAAAAGTCCACAATCTGTCTATGGTCACCGGAAAGCTAGGTCCGGCGCACGTTCAACGCCGGACCGCTTCCACTACTCACCGACCTCCTCATACTCCGATGCTTCTATCGTCAAGAAGCAAAATCCGCTGGCGACCGCTGCAAAATCAGTGGTCGGACTTTTCGTGGCTTGTTTTACGCCCCCCGAGACGACGAGCTCCAAGAATTTTGGTGATTCTGAAGAATTCAACTCTTCCTATGGTAAATTCTGGTTTATTTGCAAACAAGTAGAGTTAGACTGGTTATTGGTTGACTAGATCGATGTGCGCTTTTTCTTTTTTCCATCTTTTCACGTTGGATCTTACTAGTCGATCGAGTTCGGTAGTTTCTGTTTGGTAGCTGAGAAAAAAAAAAGAAAACGAAAATGGAAATGAAATAAGATTTCTGAGTTCTAAATTAGTCATCTAGTTATATAAAACTCGATCGATGACAGTTTTTTGAGATTTTTGTTTTTGTCGTTTTCTTTTGGAATATAATAGCATTATAGCACAAATTGTTTTTTTTTTTCCCTCTACCTACATTCTCGGTAATCAGCTAGCTTGATGACTCAGATTGAACTCAAAAGCTAGCAGGAGATCGGATCCTTGAGTAATTTCTGAATTATGTTAGAAGTTTTTATTTAGCGATTAAAATGTGATTAGAGTAACTGTAAATTTTCATCAACAATACTAATTTGAGTTGTTAGAATAAATTGCCCAATTTCTTTGTTTTCCGGTGTATCGGATACATCCGGAACCACTAGAGACAGAACACGAATTCAGGTAGAGGTATCTATGGTAGTCCACAACATTCTGTTCATGAATAATACAAATTTGAGTTGTTAGAATAAATTGCCCAATTTCTTTGTTTTCAGGTGTATCGGATACATCCGGAACCACGAGAGACAGAAGACGAAGTTCAGGTAGAGGTATCTATGGTAGTCCACAACATTCCGTTCATGGAAGAGTGCCAGGGAGTCTAAAATTCACCATGGAGGAAATCTACAAAGCCACAAGGAACTTTTCCCCATCCTTCAAGATTGGACAAGGTGGCTTTGGGACAGTCTACAAGGGAAGACTTGAAGATGGAGCTGTTGTTGCAATTAAACGTGCCAAGAAGGTTGGTTGGTTCTTGTTGTCAAAATCATCAACAGTTTTATTTTTCTGTTTTAGTCTCTCAAATTAGAGGGCTTAAGGCTTTGTATGTTAGGGGTCTTTCCAAGTGCTTGATTACCTTATCTTTGCAGAGTGTATACGATAAGCATTTAGGAGTAGAATTTCAGAGTGAGATTCGAACTCTAGCGCAAGTGGAGCACTTGAATCTGGTGAAATTCTATGGGTATTTGGAACATGAAGATGAAAGAATTATTGTGGTGGAGTATGTTCCCAATGGAACTCTCAGAGAACACTTGGATTGTGAGTTCTGTTTATGTGACCTTATTTATTGCCTCTCTCTAGTCCTTTCTGACTTGAGAAGCAAATAAATGCAGGCTTACATGGAAACGTTCTTGATCTAGCTGTGCGCCTAGATATTGCCATTGATGTGGCTCATGCAGTCACCTATCTTCATACGTACACAGGTTTTGTTTTTTATGGGAACCCAGCTAATTCACTTTTATGAAATCTATAGTTCTGCTGCTGTTATGTTAAAATTACAGAAACTGTTGAATGAGATATAATTTGTTTGCTTCCCTTGTAGATCACCCAATTATTCACAGGGACATAAAGTCATCCAACATTCTCCTCACTGAAAGTTTTAGGGCTAAGGTAGCTGATTTTGGTTTTGCTAGACTGGCAGCTGACACTGCTTCAGGTGCCTCCCATGTGTCCACTCAAGTTAAAGGAACTGCTGGCTACTTGGATCCAGAATACCTGAAGACCTACCAATTGACTGAAAAGAGTGATGTTTATTCATTTGGTGCGTTACTTGTTGAACTGGTAACTGGTAGGCGACCTATTGAACCAAAAAAGGAACTCAAGGAGCGTATAACTGCAAGATGGGTATGATTTCCTTTTCACTCCCTTCTTTGCTCGCAGTATAAATTGTTAATTTATGTTGTGGTAATACTGGTAATTATTATAAAATCACAGTTCTGCATTTATCCATGGACTCAATGACCATATAGAATCTATGCTTGACATTCTCAAGTCTTCATTTGTTTTCCAATTAGACAGGAACTAGAAAACCTTGAGTAATAAATAAGTTTTTTTAATATATATTAAGTTGTCTCTGTTGTGATTTGGGTTGGTATAAGCACAGGCTATGAAGAAGTTTGCTGAGGGAGATGCAATTTCAACTTTGGACCCCAGGTTGGAACAAACTGCTGCAAATAACTTGTTGCTTGAGAAGATTCTTGAATTAGCCTTACAATGTTTGGCTCCACGTAGACAGAGCCGGCCAGGCATGAAGAAATGTGCAGAGATTCTATGGGGTATTCGTAAGGATTGCAAAGAGCTATCAGCTTCAGATTTTCATTCGCTTTCCACAAACTCGAGGAGCACTTCAACGAGGAAAGAATAAGCTCATATCAGAAAATGAAAATGAATAGAAATGAAAGAGAAACATGGTTGCTTTTCAAGAGATACAGCTCATCTGAGAGTAGTTGTGCAGGTTCAGGATAGATCAAGGAGCCAAAAGTTTTCAATAGAGCATATGCAAGTATAGCAGTTGAGATTTTACCACTTGCAAGATCATGGAGGGGAATCTGTTCGGGAAATTGAATTGTATATAGAAATTTGTTTCAAGTGGAGATATTCATTGCTTTCATCTGATTCTATGTTCATTATTTTTTATCTTTGATTCTATTTCTCCTTTCGTCATGTGCAGCATTTACTAGTCAGACAAGGTCTGTACTTCTACCTGTTGAACAAATATTTCTAGCATATAATATATAAGAATTTCCATTCCTAATCACTTCGAGCTTCTAGTCACTGCGGTTGAAATGTTTTTATGTCTATCCATCCATCTAGTGTCTTAGATGACAGATTTAGCTAATGGAAGAAGAAATAGCTATCAGGGATGAATTCAAAATGGGTGTAGAGATGCGATTGTTGAATCTGATTCCAATACAATTTTGCAGTGTTGTTGCGAGGGTGAGAAACCTCCATGGAAGATTGATGTAGTGATGAGGGTATTTTGTGTTCAGAAGTTGAATATGGAAGTCTAAAGAAGTATTTGTTGCAATTTATCTGTGAGAGATTCTTGTTAAACGGCAAGTTTCTCTTCGTTAATTTTGAAAGATATGTTGACCAGACACGTTTTTTAAACGGTCGTTTACGGCAACAACAGCGATTCATTAATTTATATATTTCCGTATAAATATTTTGAAAGAGACGACGGCTTTCTCTTCTTCGTTAATTTCAAAAAAGGAATTGTTTTTATAAATACGCCGGCTTTTAATGGTCGTTTCCGTAGACAACAATTTGTCTGTTTTTAACTTTCAGTTAATTTTGAAATTTATGTCGTTTCAATAATACGATGGAAACAACTACTTAAATCATTTATTATTAAAATTCTCTTTACTATTTTCATTTCAAGCATAATTGTTTTTTTCTTTGTTTTTGGTATTCCAGAGAGTTGGATTGTGTTTTTAACAACTGATTCATTTTTTGAATTTCCTTTGTTTTCTAAAATAAGTATTCAAAAGAAAGAAAAGGAGGAAGAAGGTGTGGTGAACTAAACAAGTAATCCTTTCTATTTCATTTCATCCGCAACCTTGTCAACATAAATAAAATAATAATAATAAGAAGAAGAAAATTCCAGTGAATTATTAAAATAATAACCTTTACATAACCAAAGCACCCTGACCTGACCTTTATCATGTCCTGCTCTATTTCCCCTAAAACTTTACCTAGACAACTTGCCTCAGCCTCTGTCTCTGTCTGTACAGAAAATTTACTAAGGGGAAAAAAATAATCTCTCTTAACTAAAAAATGGGGAAATAGAACAGAAAGAATTAGCAACATGCCGCTTCAGTTGTTGCAGTTAATATTATATATATATATATATATATATATATATGGCAAGAGCTGCAACGGTTTACTTGCTCAAAGAAGTCTTATTCAGTATTATTAACAGCTACTTTTTCTCAATGCCTTAACCAACTTATTTTCTTATCAGTTCCTATTCACCTCTGGGAAATGAATCCTGCCGAGTTAATGCATAATTTCCATCTGGAGGTATTTGATTCTCACTATTTACAACAGTGTCTACTTTTGAACAAAGGAAGAAGAAGGAAGATGTATATATGGTAACATGCCACAAGCTGCAAAAAATATTACAAAACAAAAATCAGTTAAGAGAGACGAGGAGAGGGAGAGAGAGAGAGAAAATAACTTCATAATACCTGTGCCATATCCAGTAGCTTTCACTGCTTTCCAGTTTCCAGCTTATAGCTGCCATGGCCAGTGCGGTAAATCCCAAGAGTACAAAACCCCACCGAAATCTTTTCCAAAGTGTCTTGAGTAAATTATTGAACCATCTCCTAATGTTTTGCCACCTACAGCTACAATCATCCTCAGCATTCTTTGAAGACTATTATAATTAAATACTATTCTGTATACACATGCAGATTATTTGCAAGTTCAACCAAACATGTATGTACATAAATGGATCAATGTAAAGGCAAAAGCCCTTTTAAAACTTGCCTAGCAAGCCACTCATACGACTGATATGCAAATTCTGGACAGCTATTTACCCATAGATGTCCCCCAATTTCCCAGAAAAGGGCCTCCTCTAGCGATAATATCCTATGCTACTACGACAACAGAACCATGATTTATGGTAGTAATAACAATTGTACATATTAATAATCTAAACAACATGGCATATTTAAATACATTAATATGTTTAAGATGATAGACCTATTTATCATAATTCATGCATATTCTTTTGTTTTATATTACATATGCTTGAACAGAGCATCAGTGTAAAACATCATTATTAATTTAGAAGATAATACTAACCTGGCAGGCACATTTAAACAGACTTCTGTTGAAAAGGAAAATGACCTAAAGTGAGTGGAAAACTCTATTATCCATCCAATAAGAAGACCAAGTGCTCCAATTGCCATCACAAGAATAATGTTGGATGACCTGCAGGGTTTATCATGGTTAAATACTTGCATCCCATTTGTGTCCACTAGATGCATCAAACATACTTGAACTATTTACACCAGTTCCAAATACCTGGTAGCTTTGGTTATAGCCAGGAGGGCTGTAAGGATCGCAACAACTGTCTGAATTGTCCTTTTATAAGCTTCACTAATAGTAGTTAAGTATACAAAAGTGCTCACCACAGCCATGAATGAAAGCCAAAAGTCCATAAACTGAAACATTTTCCAGTTGAGAAATAAATATCTTAAACCAGTAAACCTAAGATCTCTCATTTTCTAACAAAAGAAACATAAAAACTAGACATTAAAGATACACGCTTTTGTGTGTACACACATGCACGTGAGAAAAACTTATGAGCACTCACTCATCTTTCTAGGGGTGTCAAAAACTGTAATTCCACATACATATTATATATGAAATCAGATGAAGTCATACCTGTAAAACACTAAATGATAATGCACACCACATCCCTACATCGCATGCATGATATAATCCACTTGAAATTCCACTAGATGTGAAGAGCACCCATTCTGCAAATGCCTGCATAGAACGATTAATGTCCTTAGGTAATGGATCAAGAGGTTCATTTTCTCTGATCTACACAACTCAATTCCAACTTTGAATGCTTTCTCACTAATCGAACGGCATAAAATATTATTCATCTTTCCTGATATCTATCATTGGTACGCTTAAGATTTTCATTAAGTATCACCAATCCTTCTCGTCGGCTGTTAGATAAACCAGTCTGATAATAGAACTATTGACCAATTCCTGTGACAGGTTTAGCAAGCGATACACGATGATGACCTTAAGGAAGATCCATTAGAGGTTTCTAGTAATCATCTAAAAGATCACCAGAAAACTTCACGGCCAAAAGTTTGAAAACATTGCCAACCAAAGACAAAGAAGAGCATTACCTTCTGCCGAAGTGCCCAATATGCAGGAAACACAGCTGCAGCATTTGATGCAATTAGAGCAATTGATTGCTTTATGTGCCCTACATCAGTTTTCAACTACTTGATTAGATGAAAAACACTACATTGCATGCTATCATGTCCTGGCATTCATTTTGCATCCAAACAGAATATCTTAAAGGAAAGCCAGTGCAAATAAAATCTTCTCACATAAGTCATGAACTTAGGTGAGTGCATTAAGAATTATATAAACCATTATTGGCCTCCAGTGACTGCCATCTTACCAATTTCATACGCAGGTCAATGGTTCATTGACTTTATAGTATTTTCTTTTCCAAGAAGTAATAAGCAATCTTGAAAACCACAAATTGGCCACATGATTTCAGCTTTTTAAAAATTATGCAAATAACATTCAGTAGACAGAGAAACTAAGGGTAAGCTAAAGATGTCAGAGAAGAAATAAAATCTTTGAAACTAGATGGCTAAGATTCACAAATTCTCTGGCAACCTTTTATACTCTCTTTAAAGGCAACCATTTGCTTCTTTAAACAATGAAGTCCATTCTGAGCAATTTGTAAAAGGTTCAGCATAATTCTTCTCAAGAGAATAATTACACACAAACACATTGGGCATGAATGTCACACATAACAGCAAGACAATATGTACCTCTATGTGATACAATTTCGATGCTACAGTCAAAACCTCCATGAGTTCGATCACAGGAGCAAAAGCTGAAAAGACATAGTTACTGGAGTCAATCAGGCAAATAACATATGCTGTTCAAAGTCTAAACTACTACACATGTGGACATTCGATTTACACCAACTGCAATCATTCTAGGCGAAGTTAATGCATGCTTTGCATCTAATGAGTTGGCCAATCTCCTTCCTTTTCTTTCTTTCTCTTTTTTTTTTTTTTTTTGGTTTGTAGGGGGGTTGAAGGAGAAGGAAGGGAAGCGGATATTTGAACACAACCTAGACTACAAGACAAGTACTCAACCACTAAACTATTAAAATAGAAAACAAAGACTCTGTATAATGACAGTGCCAAAACCTGTATGATGTCAATCCACTGGCATCCAAAGCTACTTTACACTCCCCATGAGAGGAGCATCTTCTTGGGCATCTCTCAACTGAAACAGACATGATGGTCTGGCCATATGGAGTGATATTGGTAGCATTTAAATGCCTCAATCCAAAAGTCCAAGTTCCTTCTTGAACATATAGGATGTAAAAATCAACCTTTCCTTCACTTGAATTATACAGCAAGAAAAATGCAGAACCATCACTGCTTCTTGTCTTGTTAGCATAATAATAGTCCCAATTGTCAAAAGAAGGGAAGCCATCAATTCTAGCATATATTTCATAATTTATCTTTGTATCTGATGTTAGCCGGACGTGGATGCTTCCTCCAGCTGCACCACGAGGAACGTTCAATAGAAAGTAAGTCCAAGAATTGTCTGGTTCTCCACCATATGAGGCATTGCTTGAAAGGGGCTCAAGAGGAAAATTAGCTGAATCTGGAGACACTTTTCCACTGACTGGCAAATAATAGGATTCAAAAGGGGAGGAATCTCTCCTCAGAACTGTCTGCAGACAACCAGTATCAGATTATAAAGAAAGCTATTTGTGTGGATAATTTCAAGCATGATAGAACAAAAGAATTCTATAAAACACTAGCTCTATATTAACTAAATTCTGAAGCTAGAAAACTATCAACAGCAGAATCCACAGGCAATGAGTCAATTTACCTATTCTAAAGTGAAGAACAAAGCATACCTCTAGTATATATCTTTCTGATGTACAATTACCTATTCTAAAGTGAAGAACAAAGCATACCTCTAGTACATATCTTTCTGATGTACAATTCAATCCAGCCTTCCCTAACGGACATTGGAGCACTTGACATTTAATGGAATAGCAAATTTGTGTATTATTATTCTGACTCCCTCTGAGTTCATATGAAAGAGCAGGTAAAATAGCAAAAAACCAGCGTCCAATTTTTGGTGAGCGAATTACCAAAGGAGCTTTATTCAAGTCCCCAGAATAATCATGTAGTGCCATTGAAGGCATTGCACCATGCCGAACAAAATAAGTTAAGTTAGTTCCACTAGCAGTAAAAGTGTTATTTGACGGGGTTGTATTGAAACTGACATTTACTGCCATAAATGTTAATTGTTCTGCTACTTCCAGCACCTCCAGTGAATAGAATTTAACTTCACCTTCTCCATGGCATGAAACCTCAACATTTTTGCAAGATACCACATTTTCAATTGTTTGTAAGTTAGGATCAGACATGTTTTCTGTAGGATTATAAATGTTAGATAAAGAACACAAAAGCGAATCAATGGTCTGGTTGCAATACTGGCCCCACATTGTTGAGGTTATACATCCTTCCACACTGACATTGGCACTAAAGGAATATGCTGGGCTACGGATAATCTGCAATACCAGAGGATTTACTGTAATCTCAATATTCAAACAGCTACAGTATTCAAGAATTCTGTAATTAAACCACTCATGGAAGGGAAGAAAGGAAATAAATTTAAACTGCTAATGAAAAGAGAACCAACAGGAGTAATGGAGCATAGTAGAATAATGTAAAGACAGCTACACAGACACTATTTGTGATTTGTGATACCAAAAACAAAAAAATATGCATGTGCCCTATTTTTTTTTCCAGATATCAACTCCAAGCACAAATCTAAGGACTTCCAGAAAATTTCTGCCTCTACATGTTTGTTCTGCTTTTTCCTTTTAGTGGCAATGAACCAATGAGAAGAAGCATTCTTCCATTGTAAACAACAAAATATCAACTTCAGCCATGTCATACCAATGATTCTCTATTGAAAAAGCATTTCTGCTAGTGAACAACACAGCTAGTTCACAAAAGCTAGAGATGCTTCCACTCGTTATTCTCTTTGAAGTCAATTAAGCATGCTGACTAGCTATTTAAGCATAAGAAGTACATTGAAACAGTAGACTTTAATAAAAGGACACATCAAATGACAAGTATTCATCAATAACTAGTTTGAATGAATGGTACCATTTTCGATTGCGTCCTAGTAGGTCCAATGCCATTGAAAAGACCAAGATACCAAACTCCAGGAGATATCTGGAAAACAAACTAGTAAGTTGAACTATGTTGACTGTTATCACCCATACAAAAATATATATACATTAAAAGAAAACCAATGACAAACACTTGTGATGTAACAATTCCCCAATAATACAACCACTCTAACCCCCTCCATTAAAAAAAAAAAAAAAAGAAAAAAAAAGGTTAGCACATGAAAACAATGTCAAACTATCTCGTTCATATGGACAAACAAGCCAGCACTAAGAAAGATAAGCTGAGCTTGAAGATTTTGCACTTGCAAACAAATCTGGTCCATCACAAGTAGAAAAAACATACACCAAACCTGTTCATTTGTCAACTCCACCATTATGTTTTTCTGCATTGGATAGCACTGAACATTCTGAGGACCAAGTAGTGCTTCAAATGATCCGTTAGAGAGAGGACCTGACACAGTAGCAGTGACAGCTCTTTGAGTCATTAGTTGATTAACTTGGAAAAATAAGAATGAATATATATGAATCAGAATTCTCAATTGACTCAAACCAAAAGTAAAAGCAAAACAAAAGAAAGTCGCTTTGAGAAATGGTTTGGGAGTTAGAGCACCTCGGATAAAACATTCTTATGAAGAACCAGGCAGGTATAGAAAAACTAGGATGTACACAGAAAAGATAAATGATTTTTGGTGTTGAGGAGCTCTAAATATATCATTTATTCATGTCTCCCTTTACCTAATTGTACAATTGAACTGTTTAAGACATCTGGCAGAGGTGGACTTCCATATCTGAAGCAGATCATAGGCAGCTTGCTTTTAGGAACCTTTGATATGCTTTTTGCGTCCTGTGAAAATCTTGAACTATAAATTAATGGAAAAGCAAAAAAATACTAAGAATAATATTTAAGGTGATGCAAATGCAATTTCATCAGTATATGGAGGCAATATTTAAAAACAACAACACAATTAAATATAAAACTAATCATCCAAATACTCCCTGGGATACACCTCTAATTTATATCTAAAGAGGGTTATAAAAACAAAATTAACATTTTGAGTCAAAGTCAATGGAATGGACACAAAATTAACAAGAAAATAAAAGAAAACCCAATATTAGGAATTAGCAAGTAGATAATGCTGATTGATTAAAAATCCTTAAATATTTCTTTATACTTACACATGCATACTTACAAGGTCCACATCCGACTGCACTGCTATGGACAAAGAAGAGAACCATGGGGGCAAATCAACTGAAACAAGGCACAACATCAGAACCCTTGAAGACTGACATTACATAATATATTCACGGCTAACTCTTGACAAAATTGATAATCAAAGAGCATGCAATGCAATAAAAAACTTCAACCCATGACATATACAAGTCTACCAAAATTAAATAGAAAATATGCCAAAAAAAATGCTATAAATTCATCCACAGAGCTCAGAAGTAATTCAGCTCTTCAACTGAGCTCAGAAGTTCAATGAATTGCTTTAAACAAATCACCTCAAATCCCAAAACCCAGAACAAGAGTCGAGAGACTAAATTTACTTTATCAGAGCGCAGTTCGATACACAAAACATTAAAAAGAAACTAAAATTTATTATCAGAATATTAATACTTGACCAAGTCATATCAGATACAACATCCCAGAGTTGAAAAAAATATAATTTTTTTATCGAACTAGCGAAAACATAAGCAAAAGCAGGAAATCACTATTTAATTCAATGGAACAAATTGGACAAATACAAAATCTTTCCAAAAATTCAAACTTTGAGCAGAACCCATCAATCAAAATAGCCAAGGAACCTAGAAAAACCAAAAATAAAGACTCAGTGAATCGAATGAGCACAAGGGTTGTTGTTCTTTCATTTGAAATACGCACCTCTGATATAACGCAAATCATATGGCTTGACTTCAGATTTAGGGTACCTAAAGCTTGAAACAGTGAATGTATTGTAAGGACCCAGTTGCTCATTTACTGAATGAGAGTAGCCGAAGATGCTTGAAAAGACCAATAAAAGAGTAAGAATCGTATAACAAGAACAACACAGAATCGAATTATCTGCCATTTTTATTTTTCTTTAAAAGAAAAAAAAGATTTATTCCTAGGGATGATAGATAAGAGAGGTGATTTAATAAGGGATTAAAGTAAAAAACATTCATAGATTAGTATTTTGATTAACGAGAAAATAGATTTGTGAGTTCATTTTATTATATGATTTAATTTTAGTACGGGTGAGGTGCCTCGGTTGACTTGTGTCGTGTCAAGATGGGCTGTTGAAGACTAGTATTAGTACACAACCACGAACAGTTTTGGGGCGTGCTTAACACGCCTTTATCAACGTGAATTAAGCTATCTCAGAGTTTGTTTGGAATTCTACAGTCGTGTCCTCCTGAAAAACATCATCTTTAAGCTATTAAGATTGTGTTTGGGGAGGGAGAAAGTGTGGAAAAGAAAATTAAAAAAATGAAAATATAAAGGCTTTTTTTTTTTTTTCTCTCGTTTGGATAATTGGATGGGAAAAAATAAAATAGAAAGTTGAGAGAATTTTTTTATGGTCTACTATATTTTTATTTTGGCAAAAAAAAAAAGGTCTACTATATATCTACTCTTTTTTTTTTTTTTTTTTTTTTCATGTGTAAGTTTTTTATTTGATCGTAAAAATTTAATATTTTCCTAAAAAGGTTTTGAATTAATATGAAAATTGGAGAATTTATATCTATATAAATACATTAACACTTTGTTTGATATACTAATTGTACAGAGGAAAAGAAAAAAAAATTAACCAAGAGAAAAGAAATTTAATTTTCCTTCTATTGTTTGAATGTTTTAATTTTATATGGAATGAAATGAAAAAAAATAAAGTATAAATTTACTTTTCTAACCTTATTTTTATAAAAAAAAAAAAAAAAAAGTGAGATTATTTTTGTAATTTTACATTTATTGTTATGGTGTAAGTTTTATTTCTCTCCAAAATTGAGAGAAATGTTTTTAGGTGTTAAAAGTTAATGGGAAAATTACACTCTTTTTTTTTTTTTTAACTCATAGGGGGAATGTATTCATTATCAGAAGAAAGAACATTACAAATAAAAGTTGGTGGTATATCCAACCAACCGTGAGAACCAGACATGGAACTCGAGACCTTTACTAGCATATTAGCCATTTGGTTCGCTGGTCTTCTTACAAAAGAGATTGAACAATCATAAATCTCCCTAAACAACGTCTTACAATCCCCTATAATCAAACCAAATTGAGAAATGTCCACAACTTGTTGGTTCATTGCTTGGACAATGAGTAAAGAGTCAAGCTCAAAATCCACATGTTGCAATCCCAGACTCTTGACCCAACTGAGAGCTTCTCAAAAACTGATGGCCTCTGTAAGCATTGGACAACCATTATGGTGGTCAAAAGAGACACTTCTTGCACTAATAAAAACACCATGCTCAGCTTTCAAAACACAACCAACACCCATCCTCTTAGCAAATTGAAAAATAGCAGCATCACAGTTGCATTTCAAGCGACCTGGGCAAGGCTTGTGCCATTTCTCAATATTGTTGTTATTGATTGAAGCTTGCTCTTCCTGCTAGACCGCCCACTGATGCACCTAGAGCTAACGAAACAAATAATTTTTAGCCCCATCAACAATTTGTCTAGGCGTAGCCCGGCGATTATGCCACACAATATCATTTCTCAACAACCAGATTTTCCAAATAATAGAAATTACAACACCACAAGTTTTTGCATCCAACTTTTTGAAAATATAAGCAAGCCAACTCACAAAATTGTTGCAAGAATTCAAGATATGGCTAGACTCGATTCCAACCAGCACTGTTTGGCAAAATTACAATCCACAAAAAGATTGAAATTGGACTTAGTGGCAGTTTGACAAACAGGGCACCAAGGGGAGACATGAACTGTCTTACACAGCAAATTATTCATAGTGGTGAGACAGTTTACACAAGCTCTCCACACCATATTTTTGATCTTGGGAAGCACCTTTAAAGACCAAAGTCTTTTCAAAAAGGATGAGTCCATTGTAGCTTGCCCATTATTCATAGTGAGCAGTCTATAAGCACTTCTGACTGAGTAAATACCACACTTTTCAGCTAGCCAGAACTAAGAGTCAATTTGACGATGAAAACTGGGAGGAATGCTGAGAATTTTCGCTGCATATGAAGGGCAAAAGATATCATGAATAGCATAAGAGTCCCATTTTAGCTCATTGGGAATCATCAAGGAATTAACTTTTGCATTATACAACTCCGGTGGCAACTCTGTATCAATAAATGCCTGATGGTGATCAACCAACCATGGTTCAGACATGATGAAAGTATCTTTACCATCCCCAATACGCTTTCTCAATCCTAGTTTCAGAACATGGTGCACAGTCATGATGCTACGCCATACAAAACTTGGGTTAGAACCAATTTAAGCATCTAAAAAAGATGTACGAGGAAAGTACCTGGCCTTAAATATTCTTGCAACCAAAGATGAGGGATTAGTAAGGATACACCAAAATTGCTTGCCTAAAAGAGCCAAATTAAACTCATGGAGCTTTCGAAAACCCATCCCTCCATTACTTTTCCTTTCACAAAGAGAACCCCAGTTGAACTAGTGAATACCTTGCTTCTCATTCCCATTTTTGCTCCACCAAAAGGCATTAAGGTTTTTTTCTATATCTTCACATAAGTTCTGTGGAAGTAAGAAGACACTCATAATGTATATTGGAATTGATTGGCCCACTGTCTTGATCAAAAGCTTTTTCCCAGCCGACAATAAAAGCTTATTATGCCAGCTATAGATTCTGTTCCAAACCCGGTCTTTAATGAAAGCAAAAATCTGACTTTTTTTCCTTCCCACAAGCGAAGGTAATCCCAAGTAGCTACTATGATTATGAGATTCTTCAACATTCAAAATTGAACATATTGTTGTCCTTTTTTCCAATCTAGTATTTGAACTGTAAGAAATGGATGATTTATTGAAGTTGATACACTGACCAGAGGCACTCTCATATAACTTTAAGCATTGTTGCACACAAGCTACTTCTATCGCATTTGCTTTAAAGAAAATAAAACAGTCATCCGCAAACATCATTTAAGTCATCATAGGGGCATTTCTAGCAACCTTCACACCATAGATCAGACCTTGACTTACCTTTTTATTAAGAAGTCTCGAAAGACCCTCAACACAAAGAATGAAGAGGTAGGGGGATAAGGGATCCCCCTGCCTGAGACCTCTCTCCAGAATAATGGGACCAACTTGGTTAAAACCATTAACAATATTATATCTCACAATGATGACACACATTAGGATCAATTCAACCCAGTCAATACTGAAACCCATATTGAGCATGATATTCTTTAGAAACGACCATTCAACCCTGTCGTATGCCTCACTCATGTCAAGCTTGAAAGTAGCCACCCCATTCTTACCTTGTGATTTCCTTTTCAAGAAGTGAGATATTTCAAAAGCAATCAATATATTGTCTATTATAGTTTGTCTTTATAAAAGCACTTTGAAACTCCGATATAATGTTGGGCATAACAACTTTTAATCTATTTGCAAGCACCTTCAACATCAACTTGTAAATCACATTACAGAGAGCAATTGGGCGCATATCTGATAGACATTCAAGCTTATCTTTCTTAAGAATCAACACTAAAGATGTGACATTCAATTTATCCGGCAGAGTCTTAGAGTGAAGAAAATGTAGAACTGCACCCATGATGTCTTTGCCAAGGATCTTCCAGTGCTTCTGAAAAAATGTCGGATTCATTCTGTCTGGGCTAAGGGCCTTATCAGGATGCATAGCCTTCAAAGCTTGATACACTTCTGCCTCTGTGAACTCAGACAATAGCCCTGCATTTTGATCATCAGATACACAAACATCCACAGACTCAAGGATGAGGTTATCATCACCCATATTAGAAGTAAACAAAGATGATAAATAGTTTGAGATAAGAGAGCCCAAACCAGTATCCCAATTCTGCCAATTACCATTGTCATCCTTCAATTGGGTAATCGTATTTCTCCTCCTCTAATCAGAAGCAGATAGATGAAAATATTTAGAGTTTAGATCACCAAATTGCAACCAAAAGTGTTTTGCTCTCTGCCTCCAGTAATCATCTTACTGATGGAAGATTGAAAGAGAATCTTGCCTTGCCTTGTTAAAACGGCAAATTCCCATTTCATCCCTTCTATATTGAAGATTCCTGATCTCCTTCTTACACTGATCCAGCCACTGCTTAAAGTCACTTGTCAATGAGTTACCCCAAACACGCAAATCACTACCACAAATTTTAATACGTGACTAAATATCTTGCCCAGCATAACCATACCAACTTTCTCGAACCACAGATCTACATCATTCTTCCCGAAGCCAGGAATTCTCAAAACGAAAAGGTTTATGGCGTTGAACATAAACTTTTTTTAATATTTGGACAAAAATTTGAGAGTGATTAGAACTTACTCATTGGAGGTGATAAAATTTGGCTTCTGGGAATTTCTCACGCCACGAAAGAGAACCAAATGCTCTGTCCAGCCGTTCTTCAACCCAAGCCTCAGTGCCTCTCCAATTCTCTCATGTGAAAGGATACCCAACATAGCCTAGATCAAACAAACCACACCACTCGATAGCTTTTCGAAACCCATTCAGCATCCAATTCGGTTGTGGATGTCGACTTCTCATCTCACTCTGATATAACAGATCGTTAAAATCCCCCAAGCATAGCCAAAGGAAATGACTGTGGATTTTAAGATCTCTGAGCCTTTTCCATGATTCTCTTCTTCGAGTTCTCTCAAGGCATCCATAAAAACACGATACCCTACATTTCCACAATTCTTCCAGTGAAACGACTACATCAATATGATGGAGAGAAGAGCTCAAAATCTGGACCATCTTCTTATCTCTCCAGAGAAGGGTTAGTCCTCCACCTTGAGTTGGGCTTTCTACCACATAGCAATAATTAAAACCCAAATAATGACTTAGCTCTTCAATATTATTCTTTGTACTCTTTATTTCCATTAAAAACCTAGATTGGGCTTCTTAGACTTTATTAAGTCCTTTAAAACTTGAATAGTCCATAGGTTCCCAAGCCCACGAAAATTCCATACCAAGGTACTCATAATTCCTAGCGGGCCTAGGCTATAGGTCCCGCCGCATCCACGTTTTTTGACTCGGTTTGGACATCCAATAAATTGGTTGGGCCAACATCCATGTAGTCAATCTTAATTTGCTCTTCATCACACCTCCTCCTTTTGGGGTCAACAATCACTACTCCTCCATGTTGAGTTGTCTCCTTATCTTTTGGATATTTGCTTATACCTTCATTTCCTAAAACAGATGTTGATCCCTCAAATGATGCCACGATCCTTGAATCACTCCCCACAATCATCTTACCATGTTTACCAGCATTGATCATGCCTTGACAATTGGTAGTTACCAAAGAGAGGGACTCCTTGTCAACTGTCATTTTGTCCTCGCCGGCAACGCCTTCTTTCTCCGCCCCGACCAGCAACCATCTAGCTCCAATGGTGGTTGCTTGTTTACGCATATGAGCTTTCAACCACGGACCATATGCAAAATCATTCGGACTTGCAATTGAAATGTAGGATTTGGTATAAAAATTCTCTGAATATCCTAGCACCCCACGATAATAGCAAAAAGTGTGGAGTCTTTCATACTTGAAAGGAACCAAAAACCAGTCTCCTCCCTTCTTTTTTAGCATCATCTTCCTCTTAAAAGGGTTTCTCACATCAAAAAAGACTCAGATTCTTAAATAACTCTTCCAATTGCCACCAAAATTGTTAGGATCATTCTCAATAAAAGTACCAATATAGTTGCCAATTTGCTTTGCAACTTTCTCAAACATAAAACCACATGGAACATCGTATACCTGAACCCATAACTCAATATCATTTAAATGAACCTTGGCATGTTGGTCTCCACTTTGAAGGCGTTTACAGAGAAAAGGATAATTCTCAAATGACCATGAACCATTTTGAACTACTCTGGCCACATCTCGTTCTTGGCAAAATTGAAACAGGTAGAGATTACTTTTGATCACCTTAACTCTTATCCCCATAACAGGACGCCATACAGATGCCATAACATTCTTCATCATATCAAATTGTACTGCTTTATTTGTCAAAAACTAACCAACAATTGCCCAACGTAAATCCACTACCTCCCCTTCCTTTTCACCATCAGAGTCTGCTAATTCAACGTCATTACCTTCCTTCTCATCCAACGTTATATTAGCATACTTATCCTCAATTTCATCAAGGATATTTCCTTGGTCATTTTGCGAATCTTTGTTGGAGCTAGCCATGCAAAAAGGACAAAAACGATGATAGAAAAAAAGAAGAAAGACAAATGATTGGGAAATCAATGGCTCATCATTAAAAAATACAAGGTTTTCTACAAAGAGAAAGATAGACCGCTTTTTATATAATTAAAAAAACTAATTACTAAATTGTTATTTGATAACTTCTTTAATCTATATAAATGTAAGCAGTTGATAATGACTTTGCTTTAAGTTTGAACTGCTATAAGATTATGGAGGATGATACATTGAAAATTGCTATAGAATTTCATAAAATGGGAAATTACGCCCTTATTTCTTTTTTTTTTCTTTCTTTTTTTTCCCTTTCTCTTTTGCTACTCGGGAAATTGCATTTATTTCTCTCCATTTTTTTTTTTCTGTCCATTTCTCTCCAAACAAATAAAGGGTAAAGCTGAATAGAATTTCATTCTTCTTATGAACAGTATTTCCAAATCAATTTAACATAGTTAATTTACAAATTTGCCTATTTGATTTTTTCAATTTAAAGTTACTCTCATGTTAAAAGTAGGGGTGTCAAAATGTATTGATGGGTCGTGTTTGCGTCGGATTGACCTACTTAGATAACACGATTAGGGTCAACAAGAACACGACCCATTTATTAATCGTGTCATCCTAACACAACATGAAAATTAAATGGGTTACATGAATACGAAACGTGTAATCCGTTTATTTAATTGAGTCGTATACGAGTTATGAACCCGACACAACCCATTTAACCTGTATGACATTTATAACCTAAAAAATATAATATATTTGTTATAGAAATCAACTGTAATATTGTTTATAAATCAAATCACGATTAAAATTATAAATTCATTAAAAATTTCATATTTTATATGATTTTCAAACATTCAAACAAGTATTATCAAACAAATTTAAATAAGATTTTCTTTGTCTTTGATTTTCTTTGTCATTTGATTTTTTTTATTTATTTTGTTTGTCTCTTCTAATATAATATAAATGATTATTTTAATTCTTAATATTACTAAAAAAATATGCGAGTTATAAATGTGTTGGATCGGGTTGACACGACACGTGAAATTAAACGAGTTGTAACAGGTTAGCGGGTCAATATGTTACACGATTCATTTTAAACTTTGTCATAAATGGGTCAACTCGTTTATCGACACAAACCTGCTAAATCTCAACCCTAATAAAAAAAAAATTCGTGTTTGGTGAATCGAGTTAGCGTGTCATGACCTTTTTTGACACCCCTAATTAGAAGGCTCCACTATTTTTTTTCCTTTGGTGCTGATACTTCTTAACAAAACGACACCGTCTATTTAGTAGAAATGGCTTTTATGTCTTTGTACTCTTTCTTCTTCGCGATTGGGATTTGCTGTATGGTGATGTCATTGGCCTAACTAGGGGGAAAACAAGAGACTTAGACCCTAACCCAATTGAAAATGTATATATCACCTTATATAATTAGTATTCAAAATTTTAAATTTGTGCCTTAAAATTAAATTTATATAAATAATTTTAAAAATTAAAATTATTTAATTAATTCTCATCCTATAAATATGAAAGATTAATAACAATTTATTCAATTAAAAATATACATATATATATATATGGATGTATTTGAAATTACTGTTAATGATTAAAAAAATATATTTAAATTTTTTTTATTTAATTAATTGATTTTTATTATTTTTATAAACTATTTTTTCTAATATATTTATGTGAAAACCATCAATTTATCTTTTTTTTAAAGCAATTTTAAAAAAATATTATTTTTTTTAATTAAAAAACGTTTTTTTAAACGCAATTTCAAACATAATGTTATAGCTTTTCACATTAGTGAATGTGTTTTTGTTATAAGAAAAGGCAACAGTTTAAATAATGGCTATCAAATAATTAGTCGTTTTCCTTTCCAATGATGGGCAACTGCAAAACAGAAACAACAGGTGGTTTTCGTTATTAATTAATCGTTTAACAAACGACAAAAGATAGTCTCTCGGCTAATTATCAATTATTGTGGGTCTTGATTTTGTCCTCCCAAAACGAATTGTAGTTTCAAGTTGAAGTGCTGGGCGTAATATAATTTTTCTAATGACATTCTTTTTTTGATTTAAGAGTGGTTTGAATAAACAACAATGAATTGTCGTTGTATGCTTAAACGACAAATTAATTTCCTGCTCTTTATCGTCAGAATTATAGGTTGGGCATAGAGTTATTGTTTTCACGTCCCATTAAATTTCCTGTTTTACAAATAAGCTGAATTTAATAATTAAAAACACACATTAAAAAAAAATTCAACCACAACTCATTTCACAATCAACTCAATAACTGCATTTAATTAGCTTCGTATTTTTTAAATAGACAAAGATACAAATAAAATCCACTCTTTTGTATTGATGCTTAACTGAGCTCTTAATATTTTTTTTAGTTCCATTAGACCCTTAATATTTTTAAAATGGCACATATAAAACCCTCTCATTTGGATTGATACTCAAGTGAACCCTTAATTTTTTTTTTATCTCATTAGACCCTTAACCTTTTCAAAATGGTACATATAAAATTCTCTGTCCATAATTTAGGATTTTTGTCAAGTGATGTTAAAAATAAAAAATTAATATCTATACACCTACGTATTAATTTTTATTTTTGTATAAATATTTTTTTTAACTATTTGGAGAAAATTTAATATTTGTGAAATTTAAAGTTAATAAAATTAATTAATTAATTAAAATATTATAAATTTAATTTAATATAAAATGACTCCTTAAATCTTATACATTAAAATATAATTTATAAATATATATATATATTATATTTTAATAAAGACAAAATATATTTTATCTTTATTTAAAAAAAATATTTAAAACCGAAGAGAGATAAAAAAATATATTTTATCTTTATTAAAATATAAAATATAATTTTTTTTATAAATTATATTTTAATATATAAGGATTAAGAAATCATTTTATATTAAATTAATTTTGTAATATTTTAATTAATTAATTAATTTTATTAACTTTAAATTTCACAAATATTAAATTTTCTCTAAATAGTTTAAAAAATATTTATACAAAAATAAAAATTAATACGTAGGTGCTTAGATATTAATTTCTTATTTTTAACATCATTTGATAAAAATTATAAATTATGGATAGAATGTTTTATATGTACCATTTTGAAAAGATTAAGGGTTTAATGGGATAAAAAAAAAATTAAGGGCTCACTTGAATATCAGTCCAAAGGAGAAGGTTTTATATGTATCATTTTAAAAAAATTAAAGATATAATGGGATAAAAAAAAATATTAAGAGCTCACTTGAAAAAAAAAAAAAAAAAAAAAAATCCTATTTATACTTTGGCTTTTTAAATTTTAAGCTAACACCCATGAAATAAGTTATCAGCACATTTAAACTAACTCTGATACTTAAATTAGCTTGAGAATACAACTGATTATCTAAATAAATAAAAAATTATTATCGTAATAATAATTTGTTATAATTTTAAATTATCAATAATCTCTTGAACTTTCAAATAATTTTTTCCTGAAAGCACCTGATGTGGTTGATACTTAAGGAGGGACAAATGCTAAAAATGATAAAAAAGCACCGGAAAGAATGTTTGTCAGCTTTACAGCCGTACGATTAGTCCAACGCATCGTTCGCTTTAATACGTGGCAACAATCGAAACAGCAATTGCAACAATTACGCTTACGGACAGAATCACTGCATAACTGCTCAGTTATTGCTGTCTATTGTTCATTTTCTCCTTCAAAAGCTCGCGGGTCTCTTCTCGGTATAGCCGTCCGCTGACTTTTCTTGAAAAAACTCGAAGTCGGAAAGAAACTGACGGAGAAGTAAGACGATGACCGTGATCGATTTGATCACGAGAACCGAGGCGATTTGTAAGAAATACGAAAAGTATGATGTCGATAAGCAAAAGGAACTTAACGTTGCCGGCGATGATGCTTTCGCTCGCCTCTACGCTGTCGTTGAATCCGACCTCGAAGCTGCTCTTCAAGTAAATAACCTCTTTTCCCCCCTTTCATGCTGTGTTTGATTTTTGTGAAATTTGAAAAAAATATATATATATTGTTTGTTGTTAACTTGGGAAAAAAATTATTGTAGAAATCGGAGTCGGCAGCAATGGAGAAAAATAGAGCTACTGTTATTGCTATTAATGCAGAGATACGAAGAACAAAGGCTCGATTGCTTGAGGAACTTCCCAAATTGCACAGACTCGCTCATAAAAAGGTCAAAAGGCTAATTTAATAGAAATAAGCAGCTAATTTGGTGTTGAAATTTACTCTATGTGATTTGATTCGCCTTTTGTTGATTAAGGTTAACTACTGTGTTCAGGTGAAAGGGCTTTCAAAAGAAGAGCTTGAGGCTCGTAGTGATTTGGTTTCTACACTAAAAGACAGGATTGAAGCAATACCAGATGGAAGTACGGGCACACTTAAACAAACTGGTGATTGGGCACCTTCAACTTCACATACGGGAATCAAATTTGACTCAACTTATGGTAGTTTATCAATTGTGTTCAAAATTGTTCTTGATTATTGTCTGGTAGTAAAGTTTTTGTGGATAGGATACTCATGATGAATCTCCATTGGTTTTTCTTAAATTTTTATCAGTTGGTAGATTTGATAATGAATATTTCCGGCAAACTGAGGAATCAGACCATTTTAGGCAGGAATATGAAATGCGTAAAATGAAACAGGCAAGTATTTTGATCCTGTGTTTGTTTTGACAATGGCAATAGATAGCATTTTACTGCTAGAATTGTGCAAGTTAGTGGTTAAACTCTAATGTAGTAGGAATATATCATATCTGTGAATGTGATAAAGTTGGTGGAACGCCACTTTTATAGTTGGAATGCTCGAGAGAAGTAATTAATCTTCTTTTCTTGGTGGTCTCAATTGAACATACATATAAGATAAATCTGACTTCGTGCAGGATCAAGGTTTAGAAGTCATAGCCGAAGGATTGGACACTCTGAAAAACATGGCCCATGACATGAATGAGGTTTGAGGCTGTAGCTTGATGCATAGACTTGTAGTCAATGTTAAATGTTTTGTTTCTTGTTCATTACCACGTCTCAAAATCAATCTGCAGGAATTGGACAGACAAGTGCCAATGATGGATGAAATAGATGATAAGGTAATTCCATTCTTATTTCTCAGTATTAGCTTTCTTTACTCTTAACAAATATCACAGAATTTAGTGTATTTGGGGAGTAAGAGAGATGCGGATAACTTGTAAACAAACTAACTTCTAAGCTTATGGGTGCATTTTGATGAATGCATTCTCATTTGAAACTCTTCTGGATTCATTAAATTTGTGTGTGTGAGAGAATAGGGGTTAATAAGAAAAAAGGATAATCATAGCACTGTTGTTACTGTGAATATCTGTCAGAAAATAATTATTTTTTGGGATGCATTTATTTATTTTTATGTTCCGACTCAACTGGTTTTGCATTGTCAAATTAAGTGGTGGTCTGACATTCTTGCAGGTTGACACGGCAACCTCAGACCTCAAAAGCACTAATGTGAGACTTAAGGATACTGTCAACCAGGTAAATTCATTTTTTATCAATATGAAAATGGGATTTCTTTCAATATTAGCAAAGTTAATTCCAGTTTTCCACCTCCTTCCCCTTTCCTTCATGTCTGTCCCCCCTCATTTTTCATTTGTTTGTGTTTTGATTCTATTTTTCAGTTGAGGTCCAGTCGCAACTTTTGCCTCGACATCATCCTTTTGATTATAATTTTAGGCATTGCCGCTTATTTATACAAGTAAGTTTCTTGTCAGTAAAAGCATATGGAACTTCTTTATGTTATCTGTGAATTTTGTTTTGGAATATCGGGGAGTACTTGCTTTGATTGAGTAGAAAACTAAAAGCAGCAATCAGATCATCTTGTGCTGAAATGCTGGAAATTATAATCCTCTCATTATTAAAAACTAGTTTTACTCAGAGCCGTATCTTTTACAATGAGTCAATACAGTGCAAGAAAATCCTCACTGTTGGACTTCTTGATTCAAATATCATGTTAGATAAAATCTAATCTCACCACGGCTATCAATAACAGTGTATATGTTTTGGTTCTTCTTGTGTTGACAATTTGACATTATATGTTTCCATTACGTTCTCTGTCTGCTCTGTTGTTTTTCATCCAGGGGCATATTTCTGTCATCTGATGATTTGGTATGAATGAAATAGTTAAATTTTTATTAAATCATTTGATGGATAAATAATCCTTTATAACAGGTGTTCTTACCCCAGCCCAACCCAGTCATCCACAAACTTAAAAAGAAAGAAATAAAAATGGAAGAAAAGGATTGAGAAGATTCAAAGTAAAGTAAAATAAAAATGGGGTTTCAGTAGAAAAGGCAATAATTAGTCAAATGACAGCATTCATTTAGTTTTCCATGAGATGATTCCACGCATATGATTTGTTAAAATATAGATTTTTGTCTTATCCAAGTGTTGTAAGCTAGTTTTTACCCTGTCTATGATTTAAGTTACATAGGTCTAGTGTGTTCAGCTCTGCTGCTTTGTTTATCTTGCTTTTTGTATGCAACTACTGAAATTAATCAACTCAACTAAAGTCTTGATCCCAAATTAGTCAGCTACTGTACATGAATCCTTATCTGCCAATGGATGAAACAAAAAGTACACTGTGCACTCAAGTTGCTAATTAAACTATTGATAATGACTAATGAGGTTCGAGTTATTACATGTTTTGAGATCTTTGCTTCTCTTGTGCAGTGTGTTGAAATGAAGTGTTCCAGCAGCTACTTCCACGACCCCTAATTTGCTGGTAGGGACTACACTTCTGCAACTAAAAGAATTTTCTTTTCACCAATTTCTATGCTATATAGGGAATTATGATATGAAGCTTTATACATGTAATGCTTTTGATCTTGTATTTTTAAAAATTTTATATAAAAACAAATTCGTTTCATATTCTGAATTTTTTATGCTAAAAAAAAAAATAAAATAAAATCTCTTATTTCTTTAAGCAAAACTAAAATCCCTGTAGTAAGTACATTTCTGTTAGAATGCTACTACCTCCATTCTCCATTTCAAAATATTTGTTGTTTTAGAATTTTAATAAAATATTTATTATTTTTTTTTTCAACTTTATATTTTTATTATTTTTTAGTAAATATTTACATTAATTATTTTTATTTCTACACACTAAAATAAAAAATGATATTTTATTTTTAAACAACTGATATTTTAAAACAATAATAGTAGTAGTAGTAATTGACATCAGCACAATCAATACAATGGATCTACTTAGCTAACATAACACGTGGCTTGATGGCATTGAGTTATACGTTATAAAAAAATATACAGGTGTCATCTGATTTGATTTCCACGCGCCTAGTATGAGAGTGCAAATAAAAATTTTGCACATTTATTTTATTTATTATTTATTATTATTTTGTTTGGGGGAAATGGAAGTTTAAAAGATAGATTTAACGATACTATTATTTGGTCCCCGAAGATGGAATTGGCACGTTTTAAGGGTATTGGTGGATACCTTTGTCTCCCCAACATCCCAACAATTGTTTCTCCTCATATATATGGATCCAAGTACTAATACGGCATTTGATTTTGTGACTCACTTTTACTTTTCATGTACTTTTTTATATACTAAGCTGAGGTTTAAAAAAAAAAAAAAAAAAAAAAAAAAACCAAGATAATGTTATTGTTTAAATCCAGTAATTATATATATATATATATATATATATATATATAGTAGAAAAGAGGAGGGGAAATCGGAAGGTTTACTTTCTAACCATTTACTGATTTGGACACATTGAATTTATAAAATAAATAACAGTCAATCATTGGTCAGAGTGTAAAATTCCTTGGTCTACTCTTGATAGTTATGTGACCATGTTTTACTCGCCTTTGTTTTCTCCACCACACTACGAAAATGGAGCTTTCCTACATCATATACAGTAAAACCTTATTAAATTAATAACTTTCAAACCATACAAATTTTATTAATTTTAAAAAATATTAATTAATCAATAAATTTATCGAATTTACTTATAATTCAAAATAACACACAATTAATCAACTAAAAATTTATTTTATTTTATACAAATATAAATTATTCTATTAATAAAATGAGGTTAAAAATCTAAGAAATATAAATCAATATATCTATTTGATTTGCAAATATAATTTAATTATAATAATAATGTAATTGATATTAAAAAAAATAACAATAGACTCATATTTTAAAAAATATGACATAATTTTATTAATTTATTAATTTATGTAAGGTTTTTAAATAAATTATTACTTATTATTTTATCGAAATTTTTAATTTAACCTGTTAGTCCAAATCGGGACTCAAAAAAATTATTATTTAATAGAGATTATTAATTTATAGAAATTTTATTGTTTCTAATAAAAATACCAAATAGGTTTTCTTTTTTTTTTCTGATACAAAAATTTATTAAAATGGAGGAGACAGTTCGATTTAAACTTTAGATTTTCTCCATGATGGAATAAATATCTTATAATTAAAACTATTAGGCCAAACAAACTCTTAAAAATTCAACATTGCATGTAAAAAATAAACTTGTATTTCATTTATCAACAATACTTCCTAGCATAGGCAGACTCTATGCATTTATTGGAAACATTTATTTATTGAAAATTTCATTAGCAACTTATAAATCTAATTGATAAAATTAAAAATATGAGTTACGCTTAAAAAAATATCTAATTTTTTTTAGCACTGGATAAGGGAAAATTTAAATATGGATAATATGTACTTATCACTATAATATATTTAGGTGTGTTAAATTTAAAAATTTTTAAGATCATTAGACTTTTTTTTTTTTTTTAATCAATCAGGATATTCTGGTATCAATTTATGCGTTAAGTGAGACTAAGTCTCCTCTTATACGAGTCCAAAGACGCACCCCATACTTAATTAAACAAATTATTTTAAGTGCTTAAATAGTTTGATAAAAAAGTGAAGTTGGAGTTTTATTCTTATTTTCTCACACCCAATTCGAGAAGATTGAAATAATTCTTTTTTTTTTTTTTTTTTTTTGGCCAAAGGAAGATTGAAATAATTCATTCAAAGTATAATTGAATTTATGAACAGGGAAAAAGGGGATGTGTGTCCTTATTAAACAAATATTATCCAAATATACTTGCATACGCTTTACAACCATTATTTCAGGCACATGTTGGTAGCAAATTTTAGGATCTAGCCCTTATACTATATTTCATAAATGAGAATCTAATGTCATTTACACTTAACAAAAAGAAAATAATAATCAATCATTTAATTAATAAGAGATGAGTAAAAACTATTATACATATAAGAAAAACATACGGAAATCTCAAAAAGAACCAAAGATATGAAGTCATGCCTAATCTTAATTAATTAATCTAAACTATTTAGGGTTTAAGAATAATAAAATTTTCAAACATATATAATTGCTATCGATTTTATATTATAAATTATATACTATACATAATGTTATACGTGAACATTAATTATTATTATTTTCTTTTATGCTCAATTTATCTTATGAATTTTTTGCCATTAATTTAGCTTATACGCTTTATGTTAAACAATTACTTCAAATATATATATATATATATATATATATATATATATATATCAATTAAAATTATTCATATTTTATTATTTTGTAAAATATAAAATTATTTTATATGTTTTTGATAAACCCAAAATAATTAAAGGTTTGAAATAAAGAAAAAGAAAAATCATTGGCCGGCGGGGTCTGGTATTAGAGTTTAGAGATGGGCGGGCTGTTGGCGAACTATGCCTATTTTTCTATCCTACTGGGCATCACTGTCATTCAATGTCACTTACTTTATTAAATTAATTGACAAACTTATTAATGTCTTCGTTGGGAACTTTCTCATCCGCAGCATTACTATTTGGGTATTTCTATTGTATTATGGTTCGTTTGAAAGTTACATAAAAATATTCTTAAAAGTCTCCATAAAAAAATTAAAATTAAAATTAAAATTAAAATTAAATAATAGTTTCAATGACATGTAAATCTATTATTACTATAACAACAGATGACCAAATTTACAAGTAATTTCATTAAGAATGATTATTAATATTTAACAAAAAAAAAAAAAAAAAAAAAGGAGCCTACCAAATTTAAATTGTAAATTGATCAAAAGTACTACAAATAACTTCATTATTATAATTTTAATTTAATCAATCATCATCATGCTTATGCTTATCGGTCAAAAAAAACAAAAAATTCAACTGCTTGTACGTCTAAAATTATTTGAGAAACTAATTAAAATATTAATCCACTCCTTCCTAAAAAAAAAAAAAAATACTAATCCACTTAAATATAATCAGATTTTGAAAACTTAGTTTAAGTTATTTAATAAACCATAATATAATGCGCCACGTCACAGCAGAATGGCGAACCTAAAGGATCTACGCAACCCAACCCGTTGGGAGAAAATATAAAATATATGCACAAAAAAAAAAAAAAAAAAAAAGAGGAGAAAATGAAATTACGAAACTACCCATCCATTTAGAAACAACACTACAGTTGACTAAAATACAATCTTTCTAGTCTGCGCAGTTCACACCCTATACTTACTCCTACTGTCATGTTACAGGAAAAACTCTAACTTCACCCATCATAAAACAAAACAGACTATGCACCAAAATTATCACAAGCAAACCCTAAAATAAAAATAAAAATTAAAAAAAAAAACAAAAACAAAAAAAAAAAACCACCCATTTCCCTTATTCTTCCCCTAAAAAAAAACCCTCTTTTACATAAGAGATTTCAAAGATCTTGCTTTCACTGGTTTTCGCATCCTTTTCTTCCCGCTATCGCCATTTTCGCTATCTTCCTCATCGTCATCATCTTCATCAACGAATTCGTGATGTATTGGTGAATAAGTCGTAGAAGACGGCGTCGTATTTTGAGGAGGAGATGTGGTGATAGCAGAAATGTTAATGCTATTATTATTCCCTAATTCCCCAGCTTTATTATCTCCTCCTCTTCTCTTCCCCCACAATGGCCCAAACCCAGAATAATAGTAAAATTCATACGGATTCGAAGTCGATGATGACCCTTTTTTAGCTGCTTTTCCCCGGCCCCCCCGCCGCCCCCCACCACCTAAACTACTACCCTTTTCTGGTTTTTTAAAAAATCTATTGTTGTTGTTGCCATAAGATTTGGGCAAAGTCAAGTGATAGTCGCACATTGATTGACCTTCTTTAACTTCATTTTTGCAATGCCTGCAGCCTTTGCTATCGCCATCGCTGCTTTTATTGCAGCAATAGATTTTCTCGCCTTTCTTCAACTTGAATTCGTTATCTTCGTCATCATCCAACACTCTTTTCTTCTCTCCAATCAGCTCCATATCATAATTATTATAATTATCGTCCAGGACCATATTATCGACTCGCATCTTCACAACTGATTTTTCTTCTGCGTCTTCCATTAAAGACGCCACACTGCTGCGTATTATTATAAATATAACAATATTCAACAACTAGTCAACTACAAACACCAACTAATTATACCCATCGCAAATTCTGAACCAATTACTTGAAAAATATCAAACTATTTGAAAGAAACCCTAATGCTTAAATAAGAGATTGAATTACCTCTCAACAGCACCAATAGAATCACCTAAGCTCCCATTTCCATTAAAGCTATCTTCACCTTCATACTAATAGAACATAAAATAAAAATAAAAATAAAACACCAGATGAAAATACAAGGAAATGAAGAAGACCCATTAACCTAATCGAGCATTTAGAGTTAAATACACGACAAAACCGAGAAAATTTAGGGTTTTAATGAAACCCTAAGGTTGAATATTAAAAAAACCCTAGAAGAAAGAAGAGAAAATGCAGGTAAAGTGAGGATAAATAGAGAGAATAGTAAAGAGGGTTTTAGTAGATCTATCAAAAACATATACAAAAAAAAAAAAAGAAGAAGACAAATATAGAGAGAGAAAAATACAAACTAACCTGATGAAACGAAGATGGGTATGGTTCTTGAGAGAAAGGAATCACATCCCATGGCGATTGGTTTAGCTGGCAAACGTGTGTTTGTAGCCTCTCAGACCCAGAAGCGTGCGAGAATATGAGCGAAGAGAGGTTTGCGTTCTTGCGAATCCTCATATTTTGATTAATAAAATAGCTACAGAAAGATTTAAGCTTTATATATAGATTAGATCCAAGAGAGGAACTTCAAAACAAAAAGGAAAAAGAAAAATCTCTATTTGTCTCACACAGAGAAGGAGGAGGAAGAAGAGGCTTCTATTGTTTTGCAGATCTCACAGAACTCGATAATCAGGGTTTCTTAACTTTCTGTTGCTTTCTCGGCCCTTCATATGTTTCGATTTATTTTTTTAATTTACTATTTTACCCTTAAATTTGTCTTTTATTTACTGTTTTTATTTTATTTATTTTTTACAGAAAGAAAGCTGCCGCTATTACACGTCATGATAGTTGTCCAAAGCACATTATAAAAATATTATTTTAATTTTAGTTAGACAAATTATCAGATACAACCTCTCTCCATTGTTAACTTTCACTTTAATTACCATTAATAGTACCAGTTTTTTCTATTTCTTTCCCTTCACGAGATCTAAAAGGTCAAATGGGACTTGATATTTTTTTTTTGACACGTATACTGCTTTCGTGTCTTTTTCTTATTTGTTAAAAAGTGGTCCTATTTTTAATGCCATAAACAGACACGTATTTGATTATCTCTCTCAAGTATAAGTTAGTCTTCGATTTTTTTATTGATTAAATGATTAAATAAACCTAACATCTTTTTTTGCTCTCCTAGAACAAAGGGAAGTGGGATAGGGCGTGTATGTCACGCTCGGGAAAGAGGAAGTGGCGAACACGCTTGGCCCACAAAAACAAATGGATTTGATGAGTGTACTTCCTGGGTCTCTATTGTTTTCAATCGGAAGATAGACGGCTGTGATGCTAGTGTAGATGATGGAGACACCAAGGCCTGAAAACAGAGAATCCGATTCCAGATATTAAGATTAGATTAGGTTATTTTTTTTCTTATTGTTTGGAAGGAAGTAGAGAGACGTGTCACACTTTTGACTTAGGTTTTTTCAGAAAGAGAAAGGCTATAAATTTTCTTATGTTTGTAATTTAATTTGCAATGGAAGTAAATATTGTTAGGAAGATTTTATTTGTATATATATATATATATATGTTATAAATGGCCAATTATAAGAGGACCTACCATTAAAAAGTAACTATAAATCATAAATTTTTACAGTCTATGTATGTACAATAGTAATGTTAAACAGACTCCAATAAAATTTAATATGTTCAACTTCTAATTAGACTGTACTTTAAAGATTTTTAGTGAAAATTTCAAAGTTTTATTATGTAAATTGAGTTTCATTTAGGTGTATTTGCAAGATAGTATATAATTATTAATTAAATACACTAGAAAGAATTTGACATTAAGGTAGTGTACAATGTTTACATAAAAAAATAAGAAAGATGATGTTGGTCACTCTATAATAACCTGATCCTTCTCTACATAGAACGGGAAAGCTACAAAACTGGAGTAGTGGGGCATAATTGATAAAGGGAGGCAGCGATGTTGATCTTTCTTTTATAGTAACATGATTGAAAGCAGCATTATATTTATATTGTAATTAAATTAAAAACATTGAAATTTTCAGTAATATAAATATTAATTAGCTTATGCAATTCGTTAATGATCTCAATATAATTAAGAACAATAACCAGAAACTATAGGACACCATCCTCCCTTTTATTCTTTATATTATTCTTACCCTGTATTTTGGTTCCCATTTCAAGATTATAAAGATACGTTTCCAAGATAATCTCAAAAGCCACAGAACAATCATTACATTAGCATTTGGTGATTTTTTTTTTTTTTTTTTTTTTCTAAAATTGGCTATTAGTACTTGGTTCTATAAAAATTATATATATTAGCATACATCCAATGACCCTACCACATATAAATTAAATTAATTAAGACTTCCTTTATAAACTATATTTATATACTACCAGTTGCCCGCTAATTAATTATTACTTAACCCTCCTTAATTAGCTTAGAATTTTCCCACAATCTTGAACTTTCAAGTGAAATTCTAAATTTTAATATGCAGATTGAGCTCACTCCTAACAGAAGACAGTAAATTCCTTGTAGAAAATTTTAACTTGCGAGTCCTTTGATTTAAAGACAGATTGGTTATGCAAAAAATAGGTAACATCGATCTTGAGAAATGGAGGGGGTTCCTTTGTTATTTTGCTTTGGTCTGTCTATATATATATATGCTTCAGTATTGTTGGAATCCAGCATTCATGCTAATTAAATTAATTATCACAAATATATTAACAATTTTTTTTCTTTCTCTAAGTCATACTTTTTTTATTCAGACAATAGAGAAATTATTAGATATGACATAAGTATGTTCCTTCTATTCACATAAAAGTGAAACCACATGTTCCAATTACACATGAATTCACTTTTATGTGAGTAGAATGAATATGCTCCTGTCCTACCTAATAATTTCTCATTTGAAATATTCTCGAGGAAGTGAATTTATATATCAATTAAGACTAAACTTTTTTTATGGGACAAATCAAATGACACAGCCTGTGATATATAAATGTTGAATAATCCATATATAATGATAATTGAATAAATATATACTATGACAAAAAAAAAAAAAAAATCATGGTGGAGAATATATAATTGGATAATTTGCAGTATTGATTAATGATATAAGAGTTCCGAATTTTATGTGAGCATGTATATAGTGATATATTGGCCAATTACTAAGCTTTTGACAGCCAATAGCCTCTCTAAAACATGGGTATCACCAAAAAACAACCACCAGAATGAAAAAAAAAAAAGAGTTAAAATGACAGGAAGGTGACTTTAGGGTTCTAAAAAAGCATGAGAATAAATAGACAGACCCACAAATGTGTGAAACCCTAAACCTAAAAGCAGAATTTAATTAATGAGAGTAAAAACATCAAAAACAAGTTTAGGCTAGCTATAAAATATATAAAATAATGGGAAGAAAGAAAAAAAAAATAGAGAAAAATAAGAAATAAAGACATATGCAATAATGGGATGGAGGCAATTTTGATAAGGTGATGGGATGTGAAGAGGATCTTTCCCAACTTTTGGTCTCTCCTCATCAACCATAAGAGACTAATAAGAGTACTATAAGTTGGTATCTCAGACACAATGAGATAGATATATAGTACTTTGTAGTTTTCCTATTGTTTTCAATATATATATGATAAGGTATCTTGAAGCTGACTTTTTCTTTGTTAGTTAGTTCTAAACAATAATAATAATAATAATAATAATTCCTAATTACAAATCAAAACTAATGATCATTTACAACTCTCAAATTGCTGATTTGTGATATTTGGTAAAGGCAATCTAACCAGTAAGATGTATACAAAAATTGATATACTTTCTTTTATTTATAAAAATTATAATTGAATATATTAACTATTTGTAGTCTTTAAGGATCAATTACTCATAATTAATCACAATTACTAAATTAAATATTTTCTAATGATTTGATGACCTTATTGGGGTAGGAAAAATATATATATAAATGTAAGAAAGTAGAAGTTGGAGTTGAACAATGAGGCTAGTTAAAATATGGTAAAGTGAGGTGGTGCTGGTTACTTTAGTTGCTTGTTTGGTTTTGGCGTTTTGTTCATGATGCTTGTAACTTGTACCGCAACTATACCTGGAGTGGTCACAGAACTGACATGAAGCACTATTTTTCACTGTCTCGTTGTGCTGTATGACTGACTCTTGGAGGATCTTTCTTTTTTATTTTATATATATATATATATATTAGGCCTTTTAATTTAGTATTAGATTCTTAGTGGACTATATGCTATAACATAATATTATATATGTATATATATACACACACGCTGTCTTTTTATTCTTACCTTTATTTTTGTCATTCTTAAAAAAATAATATGTCAATTCTAATTTTATTTAAAAATGGACGCTAGTATTCGAATATTACTAATACTAAATTTTTTTTCCTTAATATTCAAAAAAAATAAAAATTATAAATATGTTAAATATGAAATTAATAAATAAATCAAATAGATAAATATTACAACCCAATATTATGTGATTTGTACATATTTATTATCAATGTAATTACATTATTTTCATAGGTACTATATATATATATATATATATATAAAAGTATTTTTTATAGTTATTTTGTTTTTAACAAAGTAAATTTACTTTATTTTATTAATCATTGCGGAAAAAAATGGCTATTTTACAAAAAATTATAATCTTTTTATATTTTTTTCTTAAATTAAACTATTTTTTTCGTAATTCTTCTTTATTGCGAAAAAAATTTTAATTTTATAAAAATATAACTTATTTTGTATAAAAAAAATCATAAATTAACCAAAAAAAAAAGAAAAATAATTTTGTAATTACGAAAAAAAATAGTTTTCTTACGAAAAATCACAATTTTTTTTATATTTTTTCGTAAGTAAAACTAATTTTTCGTAATTTTTCTTAATTGGAAAAAAATTTAATTTTATAAAAATATAACTTATTTTGTGCAAAACAATAATTTTAAAAATAAATTCCTAAATTAACAAAAAAGAAAAATAATTTTATTAATTTTATTTCATTTCGTTAATTTCATAAAATTAATTTCATTCATTTCGTAAAGTTAATTAATGAAATTATTCTGTTAATTTCATAAAGTTAATTAATAAAATTATTTTTTTTATTAATTTATAAATTTTTTCGTAAAGTTATTATTTTGTACAAAATAAGTCATATTTTCGTAAAATTAAAATTTTTTTTTGCAATTAAGAAGAATTACAAAAAA
>CATKHJ010392046.1:0-10732 GCA_949750685.1 Vernicia montana | reverse complement strand
AAATACTTGTAAAGTTTGGTGTGAGCTTAAACACTAAGTTGGGAGTGAACTTGGTAAAACTCCATTGATAGTGAAATACCCAATTGAGGTTGGGGAGTGGATGTAGGATTGGTTATAATCCGAACCACTATAAATCTTTGTTTTCTTCTCTTTCTTTCTTGTTCAATTAATTTTTTAATTGCCCACCAATTCAACCCCCCTTCTTGGTTCATCTTGGGCAACAGGACACAAAACCGAGGAGAGCCAGAGAGGAAGAAAAAGAAAAAAGCATCCACCTCGCATTTGTCAAAAGAGGTTACTCTAGTCAAACCAGCATACGGATTTTAGAACAAAGGACCAAACCAGTAGAAAAGTTGGAGAGAATACCAATAGGAGGAGAGAGATCGAAAAAGTACCTATTAATTGACTCCTCCCTAAAGAGCGAACAAAAGCATCAAGCTCACCAATTCTTAACAGATCATCTATCTAGCTTTTCATGGTCTTTAGATGAAATAAAAGGGGTAGATCCAGACATCATCACTCATCATCTCAATGTCGATCCCTCATATAGACCGATATAACAGAAGAAAAAATACTTCGGTCCAGAAAGACAAGCTGTGATAGATGAATAAGTTAACAAATGAATGAAAGCAGGATTCATTAGGGAAGTACAATATTCGGACTGGCTCGCTAGTGTGGTACTAGTAAAAAAGACAAATGAGACCTATAGAATGTGTGTAGATTTCACATATCTGAATAAAGCATGTCTAAAAGATTCCTACCCCTTACCTATGATTGACAAATTGGTGGATTCAACAGCCGGATATGGATACCTATCTTCATTAGATGCAAAGCAGGGGTACCATCAAATCAGGATGTGTCCAGCTGACAAAGTGAAGACTTCGCTTATAATTGAAAAAGGGACTTATTGTTATGTTTCTATGCCTTTTGGTTTAAAGAATGCAGGAGAAACTTATCAAATACTGGTAAATAAAATGTTCAAAGACCAGTTGGAGAAAAACTTAGAGGCATATGTAGATGACATGATAGTCAAAAGTAGAAGCTTCGAAGAGCACCTGAAGGACCTGGACAAAATAGTCGGGGTTATGAATGAGTATGGCATGAAGTTGAATCCAGAGAAATGCGCATTCTTCATACATGGAGGCAAATTTCTAGGGTATATGGTGAGTGAAAAGGGAATCGAACCAAACCCAGACAAGGTAAAATCAATATTAGATATGGCAGCACCTCCCAATATAAAAGAGGTATAGAAGTTAATTGGAAGAATCGTTGATTTAAGTCGATTCCTGTCTAGGTCAGCTAAAAAATACCTTCCCTTCTTCAAGAAATTGTGAAAGGCAGCTACCTTCGAGTGGACCGAAGACTGCCAACATGCCTTTCATTAGCTAAAAATATTTCTCAGCTCAGAATAAGTGTTAAGCCAACCTCTGCCAGGATAAGAAGTACTTATTTATCTATATGCCTTAGAGCAATATATCAGCTCGGTTTTGGTCAGAGAAGAGGGATCAATACAGAGGCCAATATACTACTTCAGCAAAGTGCTATATGGGGCCGAATTAAACTACTCGCCCATAGAAAAAATAGCATATGCCTTGGTGTTATCAACTAGAAAATTCAATATTTATTTACAAGCGCATCAAGGCATAGTAGTAACCGACCAACCCTTATAAAAGACACTACATAAGCTAGAGACCTCAGGGTGAATGTTGTGTTGGTCGGTCGAATTAAGTCAGCATGGGTTACAGTACCGAGCTAGATTAGCCATTAAAGCACAAGCACTCGCAGATTTTATATCTGAATGTTCCTTTGATACCGAAGTCCCAGAAACTGAAGCAGAGGCAGGCATAAGAAAATCAAACCCAAAGGAACAAAATTCAGAAGACGGGCTAAACTAGGAGTTATTTGTTGATGGGGCTAGCAGCAGAGAAGGATGTGGCATCGAAATAGTCCTGAAAAACGAACAAGGATTCATAATAGAATATGCTTTGAAACTTGGATTCGAAGTAACCAATAATATTGCAGAATATGAGGTAATAATCCAAGGGCTAATGTTCACAGATTACCTTCGCTTGACATCGCTCAAAGTTCATAGCGACTCTCAGCTCATCATTGGACAGATAGAGAAGGATTTTGAGGCCAATGAGCCCACCATGATCAAATACCTACAAAAAACAAAAGAAATAATTTAGAGGATGGTAAATAGAGGTGCCAAGTTGCAATTATGTAAAATTCCAAGAGACAAAAATAACAAAGCAGATGGCCTCTCCAAGCTTGCAGCAATGCACCCAATCGAACTGCCACAAAATATCTTATAGGGACTTTGGGACATCAAAGCATTCTAGAAGGAGAAGAGGTGATGGAGCTGAATGAAGAACCAACATGGTTGGATCCAATTAAAACCTACCTAGAGAAGGGAGAACTACCACAAGACCCTAAAAAAAAAAAAAATTAAAAAACTGAAGTGCCCACTTCTCTCTTTACAATGATATACTCTACAAGCGAGCATATTCTCTCCCATGGCTGAGGTGCCTGAAGCCAAGTGAAGCAGAATATGTCTTAAGAGAAATACATGAGGGATACTATGGAATACACATCGGTGGAAAATTGCTAGCCGCAAAAGCAGTTCAACAAGGATACTTATGGCCAAGAATGAAGGAAGAAGCTATTGCCTTTATTAGAAAATGCCCCTCCTGCCATAAATTCGAGGGAGGAAGACATATTCCTATAGCAGAACAGATGCCTATTACTACCTTATGGCCTTTTGCAAAGTGGGGTATATATATAGTGGGACCTTTCCCAACAGCCGCAGAATAAAGAAAATTCCTTCTTGTAGCAGTCGAATATTTCACCAAATGGGTAGAAGTAGAACCGCTCGCAACAATAACAGCTAAAAAAGTGATTAACTTCATGTGGAAAAACATTGTATGCAAATTTGGAATACCATATCAGTTCGTCAGCGACAATGAAAAATAGTTCGACAATGAAAAATAGTTCGACAATGCTAAAATAAGGACCTTCTGTTCAGGACTTAATATAAAACAGCATTTCTCCTTAGTAGCTCATCCCCAGTCAAATGGACAGACTAAAGTGACCAATCGAACAATCCTCCAAAGATTAAAAAGAAGGCTAGATTCGTATGGGAGAAGTTGGGTGGATGAGTTTCATCATGTCCTATGGGCATACCAAACTATCCCAAGACAGCCCACAGGAGAGACTCCTTTTAGTCTAACATATAAGAGTGAGGCCGTTAGTCCAGTCGACGTTGGTCTGCCTAGTGGAAGGATCTATTTCACCAATTATGAAGACAACAATGAAGCAAAAAGACTGGACCTAGATCTCTTAGAAGAGCTTCGAGAAAAAGCTAGTATCAGGATGGCTGCCTATAAACAGCGAGCTGCAAATTATTTTAATTAGAAAGTGAAAGCTCGAGCACTTAGAGAATGAGAGCTAGTCATGAGGAACCTAGAAGCTACAAGTAAAAGACAAGGAACAGGCAAGCTAGCACCTAATTGGGAAGGACCCTTCAAAGTTAGAAAAGTGATAGGACCACCCACTTATAAGCTTGTAACAATGCAATATGTCGAAGTTCCACATACTTGGAATATTCAACATCTCAAGAAGTTCTATAAATAAAATTATTTCTTCCCTCAAAATTAAAAAGTAGCTAAAAACTAAAAATTGAAGATAAAAGCACCTAAAGATAGCTCTCTGTTAAGAGAGAGAAAGACCTAGGAAAGGCAAGGCGAAAGTCTGCGAGGTAGAAAAGACCTAGGAAAGGCTAAGCGAAAGACTTCGAGGCATAAAGACCTAGGAAAAGCTAGGCGAAAGACCGTGAGGTAAAAATACCTAGGAAAGGCTAAGCGAAAGTCAGCGAGGCAACTCTTTGTTGAGAGAGTAAAAGACCTAGGAAAATCTAGGCGAAAGACCGCGATGCAATTCTCTGTTGAGAGAGTAAAAGACCTAAGAAAGGCTAGATGAAAGACCACGAGGCAGAAAGACCTAGGAAAGGCTAGGCAAAATTCTGCAAGCCAAATCTCTGTTAATAAAGGGAACGACCTAGGAAGGAGCGAAGTAAAAGTTTGCGAGGTAACTCTCTATTGGAAGAACAAAGCACCTAATCCCAGGCGAAATGGACAAGTACGAAGTGACTTTTTTAAAGAGGAATAACATAACAAAATTTCTATTGAAATAGAAATCCAAATACTAAGGCCCAGCAAACGAGTACAAGGCGACTCTTTGTTAAGAAAGCAAAAATCCCAACTCGACAAAAATTGGAGATCGAAGAAATCAAAGAGCTAAATACTAAGGTTCAGTAAACAAACACGAGGTGATTTTCTGTTGAGAGAACAATAATCTTAGCAAAACAGTTTTCTATCAAGGAAACAAGTAAAAAGCATAAAAAGAAGAAAATAAGTGATCAGTTCAAAAATAACAGAGATAGCAAAAGAAACTAAGTACGTTTTAAGAAAATAAATCAAACTACATAAATGTAAATTAACAAAGTAGTGAAAGAAATATAGAATTGTATTAATTGTTGAATCAATTGCAAAATATAATAATAAATAAAATCATCAAGAGGTAGGAGGTTGTTGGAATGAGCTTGGAGCAACAGTAGGAGTCGAAGCAGAAGTAGGACGAACTGAACTAGAGGAAGCCGAAGACGAAGTAGAGCTGGCAGGAACAAACATTCGCTTCGGCACATGAGCAAGAACCTCGGGGAACTTAGCAGCTCAAGCATTAATGGCCATATTATAGCAAGTTATCACCCTCGATGTAAAATCCAAAGCCAACCGATGCTTGTACTCAGAAGAAGCCAAGAAGTCGCGAATGATTATAGCCTTATCCTCTTCGGCCTTCTTGTGAATACACTCAGAGCTATCCAGATTCGTCTTAAGATTATCAATTTACTTCTCAGCTACTTCAAAATTCTTCATCAGTTCGGGATAATCTTTAACTTGTTCCTCGAGGTTGGATATTTCAGCCTTCAGCTTCTCAACTTCATATCGAAGCTCCTCTATTACCTTCTGACAATCCAGAAGATCAGCATCTTTGCTCTTCATTTCAACCCCAAGATCAAATAACTTGGCATTTAAATTCGCAGAAATCCACTCCAATTCTTTAGATTTTTAGGTAAAGAGACCTTTGAAATGATCTATCTCCCCTACAAATTTCTTCACCTCAACTCGTAAGCTTTCCAACTCGGCCAAGTCCACTTGCTTCTTTTTCTCTTCCTCCAAGGCAACTTGCAGAGAAATGATCTCAGAGTTCAGCTTCCCAATCAACTCTTGGCTCGAAGAACGAAGAGATGAAAGGATAGTATTCTGTTTATTTATTATGTCTTGATTAGAAGAGAAAGATCGTCGCACCACTGATCGGTAATGAGCGAACTCAGTCAACTTCTCTCCAGACCGTTTATTGAGCCTCGCCAACTGAAAAGTGAAATAAGAACGAAGTCAAAAAAAAAAAGAGGGGAAGAAAAAGATGTACTTCGTCCAGAGTTGATTCAAAGTCCAACAAGAGTTGTTCAGGGAAAATAGGCTCTAAAGTCAAAGGCGCTTCAAGCTCAGTTCGTCCAAAAGCAGACGAAGTGCTCTCATTGAAAGTTTCACCCTGAGGTGATAAGGGCGTCAGGTCGGCTTGAGGGACAGATTCCCTTGTAACATTTTCACCATCCTCAAGTCTCGGGATGACCTCGGTTTCAATATTTCCAAGGACTTCGTCCCCAACGGGGTCTCTTACAGCCTCCACATCTTCCCCATCTTCCCTAACAATTATCGAGGCAGGCGCTACATCAGCTGTAGTAGCCTCAAATAGCAAATTTGGGTCGGAGATGGGAAGTGCAGAAGATGGAATAAAGTTATCAGCTTTCTCTATTTCATCCATAAAATCGTTCAAAGAGACATTTTGTGGAAGAAGGACTGTGGAATTTGATGTGGTTGCTCTTTCTGAACTCTCAATTGCTTAAAAGAGGTAAACAAAAAATTAGCACGAAGCAAAAGGATGGTGCACGAACAGAAAAATAGATAGAAAATAAATGAAACCTGCTAAATTGAAGAGATCGTCACAGCAAAAAGATTGAGAATACTCGCTGAAAATAAAAAACATACCTAAATCAGGTTCTGGATCGCCACTAACAGAAGGTTTGCCAACAAGGGTGGTCTCCATGCAGATAACATCGTCAACAATTTGATAAGGCGGAACTCTTTCTCTAATCCATTCAACTATCACATTAAAAATATCACTATTAACAAGCTGATTTTGGAAAGGGTCAAAAGTAGTCCGCTCAGAAGACGAAGAAGAGTCACCTGCAGTTCTGTGGACGAGTTCAAAAATGGGAAGCCCGTCTTCACCATCACTTGAAACAGTAATGGGTGGATCTTGAGATGGAATGGTTGCAAGAGCCAAAGTGGTGTTAGTAATTGGGGTCACCTCATCTACTGGCCTTGTAGCCGAAAAAGCCTCCACCATTGACTTGGCCACTGGAGTAACCTTGGTAACTGTCTTGGTCTGAAAAGAATTGGCAGTTGCTGCCTTCACCAATCTTCTCTTCTTTTTAGGAATGGGCTTGGCTTGAGGAGAAGATGTTTTTCTTTTCTCCCCAGTAGACGACTCATCGCCCAAGTTGGCAGCATTGGCAGCTCAAAGCTCACCAGTTCGTTCCACCAAAATCGGGAGGAAGGCAGCCTCATTATAAGGCGAAGAGGTTAAGCCCTTCGATAATTCGTGGATTTTCTTGTAGGTATTATCTTTGTTGGTAAGCCAAACTGCAAAACAAGGAGGAAAGAGTCAATCAAAAAGTAAATACAATATCAAAGAGACGAAATCATGAAGAGGTGAAAACTCACTCCTAATGTCTTTTATGACGAGATGCATAGTCTTACCTCATGTATCTTGGATGTGGGAAGCGAAGTCAAGCTTCCCCATGTCATAAGAACAATTGTCCTTTATGAGGGTCTCTATGGCCATAATTTCTTCAAGTAGCAAGCTCATAGGGATGTCAGGGAGGCCATAAACAGCAAGAACTTGGAGAGCTCCTCGAAAGCAGAAGCCCTCACCGCCTTAGAACTGTTCCTTAACCACCACCGTGGAGAACTTGGTGTGCCAGTTGTTCACCTTGTTAGGTTTGTTAACAAACAGATTGCGCCCAGGCTTCGAACCAGTACAACATACCCGCCTGTCGCCAGAACAAATGAATTTGAAAAAGTATTGAAACATCCTTGCAGTTGGGCAGAGACCCAAGGCTTTGCAAATCACCTCAAAATGATGAAGATCTTGAATTAAGTTTGGTGAAAGCATTATGGGATTGATGCATAAATAGTTGAAGCATTCCACCAAAAACGGAGAGGGAGGAAACCTCAAACCAGCTTCAAGTTGATGATAGAAGAAGATGACATGATCATTATCCTTAGTCATCTCAATGGTATTAGGGATGCTAGAATTGACAAAAATTCTGTCAGAAGATTTTGGGAAGTCCACAACAAATTTCTCTTGATCTTCTAAGTTTTCGGCGAACCCACTTAGATCTGTGTTCTTCAGAATGGAACCGACGTTGCCCCAAGCATTTTCCAAGTCAGTTTTGATATTTTGATAAGAATTCTCATCTTTCTTTGGAGCCATTGCAGTTGGGGAAAGAAAGAAAATAAGAAGAAATAAAAGCAAGAGGGAACTGAGAAAGTAAAGAGAAGAGGAAGATCTTTGGAAAATTTGAAAATGCGAGAAGTTTCAAAGAATGGAAAAGAAAGGATTTAAAAAGAAAACAAAACCCTAGAAAAACACGCTGAGCAATCATTTCAAAAACAGAAAAAGGCGCCAGAGATGAAGTACAACTCTATGACTTCAGGGCCTAGATTGCACCACGTGTACAAAAAGTGCTTCAGCATTAAATGGCCGAACTTTGACAGGCACGAAAAGATATGCCTTAGACTTTCGAGATTCTTAGATAAAAACGAGGGTTACAAAATGAAGTAGATACTAAAGTAAAATAAAACAGTTCGTCCAAACTAAAAACCAAACTATTTCTACCGAAGTTCCCAAAAGTGATAACTTCACTGAAATAGGAGGGCCACTGATAAGGAACAAAATATATCGAACTGGGTTATAAAGTAAGATAGACCCGGCCCAATCTAAAGTACTTAAAAGCCCAAGAACTAATAGAAGAAATTCAAATAAAGGTCATTCAGTTCGTTTCCAAGTAGGAAGTTGATAATGTGCAAGGCGACATCCTAATCCAAACCAATCAAGGTAATCCATATTCAACTCATGTAAGGACTTGTATCCTATAAATACTTCAAGAAATCAACTTTTACAGGGACATGCACTTATACATAGGCAGTACAATACATTGTCCTCAGTCTTCCAAATTGAGTCAATCATATAACTTGACCGTCGGACACCTGACTCTTGTTTCTTCTTACAGGTCGCACCAGCTCACATTCAAAATCAAGCAAGATTGAAGGATTCCATCTCGGTTGGAATTAGCTTCATCACTACCATTTCTATTTCTTGTCTCTAAGAGCAAGGCTTTCACACATGCCTTGTTCTTGCTTTTATAGCCTTTTCTTTTAATAAATAAAATAAATCAATAATTTCATTTTTCCATCTTAAAAATAAAAATTCAAGGGCAACATTTTTATTCATCCATAACTATTCAATCTCATGTTCTGTAATTGAGATAAATAGAAAAACGATAAATTTATAACACGGATATAGACAAATAAATTGATTTTACAAATTATACTATTTTTCTATTTGTCTCATTCTCTTTTCCATGCTATAAATTTACTAGTTGTAAAGTTAAAAAATTTCTCTAGATTTGATATAACAATTGGGTTGTTGCACACATTTAATATTTTAAAAAATTGAAAACTAATATCAGAAAAAATATATATGCATCTATCATGTATGAAGTACATACCTTCTTGTCCAAAAACATCATTTCAATGTTTTTCACATAATCATCTTTGTTAAAACTAGGCATATCCCACAACCTAATTACTTTAACCTTAATCTTCCACGTTTTCTTGACCAGACTGATGTTACCCACGAAGTCATATCTTTTTGCCATCTAAAAAATCAAATGAAAAAATATAAGTAAAATTTGTGGGTGAAAGCAAAAGAATTAACAAAGAGAGGAGAATGTTAACCTGTCCAGTTTAATTCAGTTCCTTGTGTTTTCAAACTGTCCTGAAACACTTGTTTTGGGTTTATGAATTAAAAGATTTAAGAAATTTGGAGTCCTAAAAAATATGTTTAAGAGAAACTAGCATTTTGTATTCATTATTCAAATTTTATTTTTTTTATTTATCTAAATTTACAAAGTTTAATTTATTACGCATAATGATTATCACTATCATAATTTTAATTTTCTATATTCTTTAATAATTAAATTATTGATCCTGACATAGAAATTTGATGACTGATTATTAATTTGCAATAGTTTTAAAGACGTGATAACAACTCAACTTTCATCTCGCCGTCACACAAAATCTAAATGGAAACCGGCATTTCTTATTCATTATCAAATAAATTAAAATAATTTAATTTAATAATTTAATGATAATTGTTTATTTTAATGATAATCACCATCATTATCTACAAACTGTAACAGATATTAATGAAACATAAATTAAGATAATGATTTAGAAATTTATTTAATTTAATTTAATGATTTTTTATTTTGAAAAATTATTTATTTTTTTAGGCTTTGACACGTGTCAGCCTAATTCATTCATGGTCAACTGATTTAGTATATAGTAATAGATTTCCCAACTAGTGCATGTATATACAAAAATATATATATATATGTTTTTTACGGTTACTTTATTTTTAACAAAATAAACCTATTTTATTTTATTTTACGAAAAAAATGATTCTTTTACAAAAAAATCACAATTTTCTTATATTTTTCGTAAATTAAATTATTTTTTTGTAATTATTTTTAGTTGCGAAAAAATTTTTAATTTTATGAAAATATGACTTATTTTGTACAAAATAATAACTTTACGATAAAGTTTCTAAATTAATAAAAAAAAATAATTTCATTAATTAACTTTACGAAATTAACAGAATAATTTCATTAATTAATTTTACGAAATGAATGAAATTAACGAAATGAAATAAAATTAAAGAAATTATTTTTCTTTTTCGTTAATTTAGGAATTTATTTTTAAAATTATTGTTTTGCATAAAATAAGTCATATTTTCATAAAATTAAATTTTTTCACAATTAAGAAAAATTATGAAAAAATAGTTTTACTTACGAAGAAATGTAAGAGAATTGTAATTTTTCGTAAAAGAACTATTTTTTTCATAATTATGAATTTTTGTTTTTTTAATTTATGAACTTTTTCGTAAAATTATTGTTTTACATAAAATAAATCATATTTTTGTAAAATTAAAATTTTTTGCAACTAAGAAGAATTGCGAACAAATATAAGAAGATTATGATTTTTTTTTTTATAAGAGATCCATTTTTTTTCGTAATTAAGAAATTATTTTTCTTTTTATTAATTTAGAAATTTTTTTATAAAGTTATTATTTTACACAAAATAAGTTATATTTTTTGTAAAATTAAAATTTTTTTCGTAATTAAGAAGAATTACGAAAAAATAGTATAATTTACGAAAAAAAATAAGAAGATTATGATTTTTCGTAAAAAAATCATTTTTTTCGTAATGGTCAATAAAACAAAATAAGTTTACTTTATTAAAAATAAAGTAATCATAGAAAACAC
>CATKHJ010392009.1:0-33338 GCA_949750685.1 Vernicia montana | reverse complement strand
ATATAATAATAGTTGTAATTATTAATAAAATTTAATTATATTATTAGAATATAGGATAAAAATTTATAAATAATTAATAATGATATTGAATAAGTACACTCTAAATTTTTTCTAAAAAATATAATGATATGAAAATAAATTAATCACGTAACTAGTTTTTATCAAAAGTTGTTTAGAAATTTTTTTTTTATCATTTTTCAAATAATTTTTTAAAAAAATAAAACTAGTTATCTCATTAATTTTTTCTTCACGTTATTGTATTTTTAAAAAAAAAATTTAGAATGTACTTATTCAATATCACAATTAATTATTTTTAAATTTTTATCATATATTCTAATAATATAATTAAATTTTATTAATAATTACAACTAGTATTATATAAACTTATAAATACAAAATAAATAGAAAAAGTCAAATTATATGTATACACACACAAATATTTTGTAGATAAATATGTAAAATACAAGTTAAAAAAAACAAAGATAAAAGAAGAACAAAAAAGAAAAAATGTGGACAGAAAGATAATAGAGATAACAGAGAGAAAGGGCACGTTGACCTATTTTTGTAACGTTAGGGTATATATGTACTTCGAAAAACATTAAGTGTTAATATGTACTTTTAGCCAAACATTATGGTATATTTGCACCTTGTCCCATTATTAAACTGTTAGATTTTTCTGTTTAAAATTAAAATCTTTTCAGCATTAACTAATTAATGCTTCTTGTGCAGAATTTCTTAGCTTAAAATTGTCAATCATGTACAAGATGTAGTACTTGCTAATTGAAAATTTAAGTTCATTGTTACCAAGTTATGCATTTAGAATTATTATTTCACTAATAAACATGTAATTAAGCTTATTTTCATTATCAAATGATGAATATATGCATTTAATAAGAATTAGAAAGAAAATCTAACAGTTTCCTGTTTTGCTTGTTAATTTCCAGGGAAAGCTTCCAATTTTATCTACAACTGCATTGCATCATCTTCATATATTTATCTTTGTGCTAGCTTGTGTCCATGTGGCGTTTTGCGCTCTAACCATTATTTTCGGAAGTGCAAAGGTAAATATTCCTTCATATTCTTTGCAAATTTTGCTTGTCTAATTGCCATATTATCTGCAGTTTCTGATACTTAATATTTTCTCGAATAATTTTTTATTATTTATTTTTTATTTTTTATGATGTAGATAAGACAATGGAAGCATTGGGAGGATTCCGTCTCAAACAAGGAATATGATCCAGAAGAAGGTATTGCTTATTGCTTATCAGCAGCTAAAAAATTTACAAATGTATAATTTCAGACATTTTATATATGCTAATGACAGTGTTAATTACACTGAAAATGAAGAAATTCCTATACTGTCTTAAATAGTCAAAACCATTTTCGTGTCGATTTTCTTCTTATGCAAGTATCATGTATGCAGCCCAAAATGCAAAGCTTACACATGTTAAAGATCATGATTTTATCAAGAAACGTTTTCGGGGTATTGGCAAGAACTTTTACATTCTAGGCTGGGTGGTAAGCCATGATTGTCTTCAATTTTTTTTTTCTTTAAAAGTGTTTTTTTTTTTTTTGCAATTGGATAACTTGCTTATTTTCCCTTTCAAATGGCTAATAGTATTTATATATTATTTTACTTTCTTCTTTTGTTTTTCAGCATTCATTTTTCAAGCAGTTTTATGGATCTGTAACTAAATCTGATTATATAACATTACGACTAGGCTTCGTTATGGTAAAGTATCTGCAATTATATTTGTGCAAACTCTTTAAATCTTTCAAAATCGTAACACTTCAGTACTTTCTCACTTATAAATAATTCCTTCTATAGACTCATTGCAGAGGAAACAAAAAATTTAACTTTCACAAGTACATGATGCGTGCCCTCGAAGCTGACTTCAAGAGAGTTGTTGGAATAAGGTAAGTTAGGTTCAATATGCTGGCCATAGTTTCATTTGTTTTTAATTTATCTATGTTTAGCTATGCATAAACCAACATATTAAGTTTAAGCAGGTTAAATATATTTCGTTTATGGATAATGTTTTGCTTTTACTTCTGTGATATTTACAATTGAAATTTTCATAGGTTTCGATTTGTTCATGAAGCTATTTAGTTTCTAATCTGATTCTTTGTAAATGGAATGTGCTAAGTTCTGACCTTATTGATTGCAGTTGGTATCTTTGGTTGTTTGTGGTGGTTTTCTTGCTGCTGAATGTTGCTGGTAAGCTGCAGAATTTAGTTTATCGATTACTACCGAATAATTTACACCTTTGACTGTACTCAAATTTCTTTGTCGAAATCTACAAATGTCAAACCAGAACTTCCATTTAAAATTTTTTTCACAGAATGTTCTGTCTTTGGTATCTTAATTTATCAGAAATTAGAAAATACTAAATTTATTTATGATTCTGTAGTTTTATGCTATTCAGCAATATGAAGATCATTAGCTAATAAGGGTGTTCTAATTCTGATTATGCTATGCAGGTTGGCATGCATATTTCTGGATTGCATTCATTCCCTTCATTGTAAGCTGTCGAATCATATATTGCTCTGCTACTATAGAATAAGTCTACAATGGATTTATTCAGAAAATGATCAGTGGTTTTTCTTTTTGCAGCTTCTACTGGCTGTGGGTACTAAGTTGGAGCATATAATTACCCAGTTAGCTCATGAAGTCGCCGAGAAACACGTAGCAGTCGAAGGAGACTTAATTGTTCAACCTTCAGATGATCACTTCTGGTTTCACAGGCCTCAGATTATTCTCATTTTAATTCATATCATCCTATTCCAAAATTCTTTTGAACTAGCATTTTTCTTCTGGATATGGGTAAAGAACACGAGACTTTTAGCCAACATTTATAGTATACAGCTAAAATAAATGAATGAATGATTGAATGACTACTTGCTGACTTATATATGCTTGAAAAATCTATTGCAGGTTCAATATGGTTTTGACTCCTGTATAATGGGACAAGTCGGTTACATTATCCCGAGACTCATTATAGGGTAAAGTCAAAAGTTATTTTGTTTGGATAACATTTGCATATTAGCAGCAGAAAAACTTACGCATTCTATTTACCATGTTTTAGGGCATTCATTCAGTTCGTCTGCAGCTATAGTACCCTACCACTGTATGCAATTGTCACACAGGTAATTTCATACTCTCACCGAATTTTCTGTGTTCTGCAATTTTCGTATATCTGATTCAGACTGACAAAGAAATTACACATATTATGCTCTAATGCAGATGGGAACTTCATTCAAGAAAGCAATATTTGATGAACATATTCAAGAGGGACTTGTTGGTTGGGCTAAGCAGGCGAAAAAGAAAACAGTTCTTAGAAAGGCAGCTAATGGCTCTAGCCAAGTTGGTCATAAGGAGGATTCTGCTGGATCAGTTCAGTTGGCAAAAACAGGAGCTAAGGAATCTGCAATGGAAGAAAGTAAAGAAGGAGAGATTGTGATTCAAAATGCTTCTGATAGACCTAAATGAGCAGCACCATCTCTCTCAATACTGGTATACTTGGAATTATTACAAATCACTCAAATATGAGTTAAGGGAGTTTTTATATGCTTGATTAATTATATGTTTAAGGAGGCTAGAAATATTTTTTTATTATATCTTTACCTCCCATATAAAAGAAGGCTTTGGATACTATTATTATGATTCCAAGTTTACTCTGATTTTGTACCATTATGCTATTACAATTGTATTATATTTTAAGAATGATATGTTATAAAATTTACACGTGTATGGGATTGGACACTGATATCTCTTTGTCAAGTTCATTATCAAATTTCACTACCAAGTTTAAATATCGGAGGGAATGTATCATCCTTCCATTGAACAAGAGTACTAGAAGAAATTAACATAAGAAGGTTTATGGAGCAGACTCCATATGCTTAGGCAGGCATTTCTGGAGAGCAACAATTCATATTACTATATAGTAAACTAGACAATTGATACATAAGACAGTTCACAAATGAATTTCAATTGAAAACAATACATTAATGTTATAAAGTGAATAGTCAGAGTTTCAAATAATATTGATCCATACATTTTTCTTTTAGAATCTGCAGCAAAGAAATATTGATATAAGTTATTCAACAGAGAAAGCTACTTACTGTCATACTTATCATCTGTTTAGAATGAAATTAAATTATAGTCTAAGCTTTCCCTTCACTTGTTTAAGCCTTAAGCCTGTTTTTATACATTAGTGTAAAGGTGATGATACCTTCAAGAGATATTGATCCTTTTTCTGATTGGTGTATCTTTGCTGCAAAAGAAACTCAATTCTCCGCTTCTTTTTCTGAAGATTATGCAGTACGATCTACCACATTTAAGCAACTGCTAAATTGTTTCTGGATTTTCGAGTTGGAAGAGGCCATGCCACCCTTGTCTTAGGATGAATTTCTGGCAACAAGACTCCTACATCTCCCATCGAACAACCAACTATAACTAATACCAATGGTCAATGAATAATTAATACATGTGATGAACATCATGTATCGAACAATCTAAACTAGCAATAAAATCCAACCACTTGATTTACCCCATTAGTGCTCCTAATCTCTGATAGATCTCTTCACAGTGAGGGAGTGATTGATCATCAACTCTGAAAGCACAAACTTCATTCTTAACCTCTATCCAACTCCAACTTTCTTACCTTTCTCATCAACCTTGTCAAGCAGGCTTTGTCCCCCCACCTCTTAAGATGTCTATACATGTTAGAGAGGATAACAAAACTGCAATGCCCTTCAGGCTCTAGCTCCAGCAAATGGTTTGATACTTGAGCAGCTAATCTATGTGACCACAAGCCCTACAAGCACCTAATAGGTCTTCCACACCATTGTATCAGGTTTAAATGGCATCAATTCGATCAAGGCTCGTCTCATCTTGATAACCAGCTAGACCAAATAGATCTATTGCACAAGCATAATGCTCCATTTGAGGTGCAATCCCATAATCAGATGCCATAAATTTTAGAAAATAGCAGCCCTGCTCAACCATTCCAATGTGACTACATGCTGTTAGAGCTGCAACAAAAGTTATATGATCCGCATTCACCTTCCTTTCTCTCATTTGGAAGAAGAGGTACAATGCAACATCATCCTGTGGATGCTGTGGATATGCAAACATAATGTAATTCCAAGTAATTGAGGTATCTTTGGTAGCTTCTTCAAAAGATTTTCCATAGCATGGAATTCCAAGTAACCAAATATCGGGTGCCAACAGCACCATCAAAGACTCTTTTTTCATTCTCTATTGAACCACATTCTGAATATAAAGTGATTGTAGCATTGCATACAGTGTTATCAAACTCCACACCATATTTTATAATCTTACAATGAAGTTGCATTGTTGACTTGTAAAACCTTTCTTCATCAAGCAAAGTAATAGCCAAAATGCGGTGACAGCCAGCAATAAGTGCATTCACATTTCACATACATATCCAGCAGCGCACTCCCAGCATAAACATTCCCCTCATAACCCATCTTGACTATCAAAAATTGCACTTGTAGCCCAAGATCATGTCTACGGTCACAGGCAACCCCCTTAAGTATACTTCCAAAGGTATGGGATATACATCAGCTTCAAAACCACATCTTTTCATAGATTTGCAACTCCAAAGCAGCCGCCAAGTTCCCAGAATTCACATACCCAGCAACCAGAATTCACATACCCAGCAATCATCGTGTTCCAAGTAACGGTATCTCTGTGGGGAATTTCGTCAAACAGCTTCCAAGCAACAGTTAGTCCTCGCCAAATGCATCTTGCTCATTGACGGAGGATGTTGTTGGCCCTGTAAATATCTGCTATATGTCCTAATTTGATCGTCCGGCAATGGGTTATAAAGATGTACAAACCATTCCTGGAGCTTTCAATGACTAAGTTCAATGGCCTTATTCCTTCTTGAATCTTGAAAACATGAGTATTTTTCTACCGCAAGATTATAATAAATGATTACTTGGTTTGTTTTCAATGAAGTGAAATTAAAGATAGTTGCTTTATTTACGTATTAAAAGAGATACAGAGAGAGTGAGAAATCAATGGAAACATAGCACTAGCCAATCCAGAAAACATTTTCCATTTTAGAAGAAACGGAGGGAAGTTGAAAGATATTAAAATAATTAAAAGATTAACACAATTCATGGCATGTCCAACCAACAACAAATTCACAAATCCTGTACTGTTGCAGAGGGAAAAAGATGGGTAGAGCATCATAGTAGCAAAATGACTCGAGGAATCAGAAAGCTGCAGGATAATTCAACAGCTTATATTATATTTATAATCCAAGTTATGTAGTAAGCCAGAGAACAACAATAATTCTAAACATTTCCTAATACCCTTCTGCAGAGAACATTGAACCAATCTTTCCAAACTATATGATGATTTCACTTGCACTTCTACAACTTGAAGCAAAAAAGAAATTAACTTGTAATAAGTATGCTGCAAGTATGGCAGACTATTTCCTATTTCTATATCACAAAATTATCATCCAAGTCATCTTCCAGGGGCAGAAAACTGGACTACAAGTCGCAACAGATTGTACAGTTCACCAGCTGCTCAACTGTTTCTGAAGTTTTGAATTCTGAGAGGATTTACCACCCTTGTCTTTGTAAGAATTTCTGGAGGCAAGTCTCCTCTGTCCCCTTCGAGCTGCTGCTATTGCATGCCTTCTCTGCTTGTTAAGGCTCTTGGTCAGTTCAGCGTCATTTGTATCTATAGTCTGATCATCTTCTTCCTGGAAATAAATACTGTGAGAGATATGCACATCACTCAAAATCTCTCTACAGAAAGATATTAAAAATCATCTCCACATCATACAGCATCCCAAAGGACACAATTCTACTTTTGACTACACAGGCAAGGAGGAAATGATCTCTTTTTTTTTTTTTTTAACTAGAACAAAATAATTTTGTAATCAGGCATATTTCATACATCTAACCTTGAGAATCAAATGTGAAGGGAAGAGGAAGAGACAGAAATAAAGTAACACAGGACACAAATTTAAATATCAACTGATTACCCTTAAGCAATAACACAAGGCATTAACTATTAGTCCATGAATAATTTCCTTGGCAGGATGCAAATCACATGGAAGAAAATACCATGCCAAAAAACAACTGCCAAAAGAGGCCATATGCAGCAAGAAAGCTTGTGCTCAAAGACAATATTTGTAAGAAAGCCTGGATGTACAATATGTTTCTTTCAGATTAGATCCATCTCATCATTCATGAACCTGAAACCACTTCGTCTTACATGCAATTACTACAGGCAACAGCAAAATCCACTCATTGATCAATGAATTTTGCTAATAATTCATCCTTCAAATATGAGTTATTCAAAATCTGAAGCAAAGGACATCAATTTGTACCTTGTCACTCGCTTCTTGTGTTTCAGAACCATTATTTTGATCTGCTTCAAAACTTTGTTGATTCTCATCTGCTTTGTCCTTTTCGTCAGAGTTCAAACTACGTTGTTCCTGCATTGTGTTTCTTGTTCAAAACTAACATTCTCAAGCAAGAGCACAGAACCGGAAAAATGCAGCATATAATAAACATAAAACAAACCCCGAATATATATATGGGATAAAACTAAGTCAAAGTTGTATCAATTATATCTAAAGTCTAAACCACAAACTAAAGAAATTAAGACCGTGCACAATTTATATGTTGAACCAAAAATCCAACCAGTCATAAGTCTCTAATCCCCCTCAAACATTGATTAGTATAAAATTAACATATGAAAATTTTAATGCCAGAGAATCAGAAAGAGAAATAGTCATTACTGTTTCATCAACTCCCAAATTAACTCAAAAAAGTTTCTTTCAACAGATGGTGCTGCAAGGGTCTCTAAGGAAGCATCTTATATTTGAATTACACATGGTGGCTTGATAGTAAGGCCTAAGTTTGTAGCAAACCTCTAAACTGCATCACTTAAATATGACAAAGCTTGCAGAAGTATGTACCTGCTCTAGCAAGTGCAAAGAATCTAAACTCCTGATGTTTTTTACATTCAACCCAGATACATGTTCTTCATCTTCAGTTCCTTCAGATACATGTTCTTCATCTTCAGTTCCTTCAGTGTCAGAACTTGTATCTTTCTCAATCCCACCTTCAATGAACTGTGGGGGGAAAAAAAAAAAAACACTATTGAAAATAGTAATACAAAACAAAAGCAAAACCTAACATAACACAAAACCATGGTGCAAGCAACCAGGTAGAATGGCAAAATAAAACAGATATTTATAATTTGCAGTGTGGTCAAAATTCCTAAAACCAATAATTATGGAAACAGGGTTGGAATTAGAATTCAATGAGTACAGGTGTCAGATGTAAGGTTGAGAATAATATAAAACTAGGAAGAGGCATAGAGGCAAAATAAACTTTTCCTTTAAGGTTTGCGGTCGGGACAGGGAATATAATGTTTTTGTAATGCAGCTAATGCTCTTAGATACAATGGCTGGAATGTTAGTACTTGAAAGTTGAGGATGCCATCCCACCCACCCACTCCCAACCCAAAACTCTATTTTCTCTCCCACGACTATACCTAGTTCTGCCCCTGCACCAAAAGAGCCAAGTTTAATCCCATAAATTAGGAATGCCCATGGTCCTACAGGATATGGATAAACTAAAACATTCAAAGAACAATTCGTAGCTAATGAGAACACAGAGAAGAAATCTAAGACTCTGGATGTATAAGATGAAAAAGACAATACAAGAAAATGCATTGAAAGTAATTTTCATGAAACCATAAATGAAAGACACAGAAATAACATACAAAAAAAATGGACCGAGAGATAGGAGAGGAGGGAGGAAGGAATGGCAACAATTCATGCAAAAGAATTGGTTTAAATTAACTAAATTAGGTCATCAGATGCATGGAAAAGTGCTTCCAAAATATGTAGTTGATGCATGCCTACAAGTGTGAGGTATGAAAGGTCAAACAGCCTATAATCATGTTGGAATGCAAGTTGATGATAAAAAATTTATGAAGTAGAAAACAATTGGTGCCAACACCACAACCAGTGGGGAAACACTAGAAAACAAACACTAGTCCATCCAAATCCAGAAATTTAATATGACGCGCTCCACCATACCTTCTCAATGTCATTCTGATCTTTCCTTGTAAATCCACTGGCAGCAAGTTCCTTGTCGAGAAAACCATCCGATTTTGATATAGAAGAAAAAGTAGGTCTGCCAGTTTCATTGGAATCTACATCTGAACCATCATTATCATCTGTGTGCTCTTGAAAGGAAAGATTAAATCTGGGGAGGAAAAAGAAGGGAAAAATGTCATGCATATAGAATATATGTCAGATAGGAACTGATGCACAGGGATGTGATAAAGAAAATTCCTAGAAGCCAGAAGGACTGGTGGACCATTGGCGTTCAGATTCACTACAGAAATTGACAACATACAACTGCAGGAGGCATTTTTATTGTTTTATTTTTTATTAAGATGGAGGTATATGAAATTCAGAAAGAAAAATTGTTATAAACACGGTGTCCTTTCAACACCAATCCTGAAGTCAGGCAAATTGTAAACAGCAGAGAGAGAGAGAGAGAATGAAGAAAAAAAAAAATGTAGCTTCATTAAGTGTAATTATCTAGAAATTTAAAAAAAAAATACCATAACCAATCCATTAACTAATCCCTAAAGAGAGAGACCAGACAAAATGGATTTTAGTCTTTCGGAGCATTCCAATATTTGCTTACTAATTGTCTTAGTTTCCAAGAATATTTTGAGCAAAATAAAAACTTACCTCTTGCTAAAAAACTTAAAGATACATTCAACATCACGGTCAAAATACCTGACAAACAGGACAAAACAAGAAAAGAAAGTATATGAGTAAAAGACTTGCAAATTGAATATATAGTAAATTAAATAACAGGTACTAAGATCTGATATGTCAGATGAGGCAAGGCTTACATTTGGGCATTGCGATGTGATACAGACACCATTTGTGGAAAATCAATCACAGTGATCTTCTCATCATCATCAATCTACAAAGCACAGTAATTCGCAAAAAAAAAAAAGTTTATCAGTTAGCTGAAATTGGAATTTTTTAAGATTTTAGCTATCTAATTGAATGAACAGTGAACAAATCCAATGCACCAACCAAACCTAAATAACATGAACCATTAATCTCTATATGGAATATTGCACAGAAACAAAAAAAAAAAAATTAAATCATCAAAATAAGTTATAATGGTAAAAATTTAAAATAATCAGAAAATCTTTCACCTATATTAAAAAGAAGTGCAGAAAGCTGAAATGTATTGTAAAGATGATAAAATCACAGCCCCACCCCCCCCAAAAAAAAAAAAAGAGAAAAAAATTATAATATGCAGCTCAAATTTGAGAGATGCGTGGTCATATCAAGAGGCTCAAACACATACCATAATGTTGAATTCATTGAAATCACAATGAATGAGACCATGTTCTGTGAGGCGAACAACAATACCAATTATTGTTTCAAAAACTGTTTCTGGATTTTGCAATTGCTTCACCTGCACACTAATTGTTAAGAAATAACTGATAAATCAATTGCTCATGGAAGTAAAATCTTAGTTTAGCAAGATAAACCCAAAATATTGATAACTAGGCAGAATGAAAGAGATCAGAAAAAGTCAGAAATAACCACTGAATATGAGATGAAACAAAACCTCATTTATCATATCATAGAAATGTTATCCACATTTTAACTTTCCCATCTTCTAGAAAAGCACTTTCACTTCTAAAAATGCTAAAGGATTAATATATGTGGGTGTCTATATATAGCATCCATCATCTTTTATGTCGATTAAATAACCACCACTGATTATAGTGTATGTCCAGTTGTCAACAACAACAAACATCTAACTGTAATGACTATTATAACACTAAAATATATGTATGAAAACAGAAATACAGGAATGAAATTAAAGAAAATAACAAGAGGTAAGGACAGATGAAAATCGAGAAGTAAGGGAATATGGGGAGTGAATGCAAAGGATAAATTAAGTATTGAGGAATGGAAAACAAACATAGTAGTAAATGATGGAGGAACTTACAGTGGGTAACCTTGAACACGTGACATAACCACACAATGCCTGTTACAATCCACAGCTTTTGGAACAGGAAACTCATGTTCTTCCAAAGCCTGCACCAAGGACCAACAAGCATGAGCATTACGTCTACAATAACCAACATAACTATCAAATTTAGATATTTAGATACACCAAACAAAGCACAAGAAATTAAAGACACGAGACAACAGCAAAACCTTCATAAAAGCAAATTCTTTTAGTGCAGCAAGACGGGACAAATAGAGCCAATTATAATTACGACGATGCCTCAAGTAATCACGCTTAGACTTGACAGCCCTGAAAGAAACTCTGCCAAGCCTATGCAACTTCATTGCCAATACAGTACCATCCTCAGTAGCAACCTCAAATATATCTTCAACAAAATAAAAGGGTGCAAATCATCTATCAAATAGATAAACAATATAAAACAAAAAAATAAATAACACTTTCGCATAGTTCAAAAACATACCAGATTCTTTTCCAACTCCGATTTGACGACCAACAGAAAAAATTACTCCACGATTGAACAATGTTTTAATGGCAAGGTAATCATAGCCAAGGTAAGTGAGCCGAAACCCATCATCTAGGTTTATTTAAAAAAATTATAACCAAATACGTTAGCAAACCCAAATTTGCAGTAATATTAATTACTTATTTTTACTCAAATTATATTGGATAATAGAGTGCAGCATTTTTTACTCACATTTGGAGGAGTCATGGTGCAACAACTTATGCTTGAGCAAGCTTTTTAAAACCTTGTATGTGCCTCCATGTCTATATAAAATTGCACAAGCAAATCTTATTTACTAAATTAAAAATCAAAACAAAAAGGCAAATACATAATTCATGGAAAAGGACGTACTTGAGAGAAGCTATACGATCAATGAGCTCAGTAGGTACAATTTCATGCTTTTGATTAAAAAGGAGAAACAAAGAGTAATTATCAATGGCAGAATAAAAAAATCAACAAAATCAATATGGATTTGATAAAGAAAGAAGAAAAGAATATAAGTACAGACATTCCTCATGCCCATTTCAACAGCAGTGAGAACCCTAAACTCATCTTTGGTGAGATATCTTAAGACCTCCACATCCAATTTCATCTTTGCTTATTTTATACTGCAAAATGAATAAAATTAGCAAAGATTAACCAAGCAATATGAGAATTAAGCAAGAAAAAAAAAATGAAAGCAAACAAGAGTATTATAAAGTGAACAAACTTTTATAGTGACGATTCAAGAGTGTTGACGGAGGATTGCGGTGGTTCGTGGTGGTTCTGTTATGCTCTATCGCCGCAAAAGAAGAGCAGAGCCAAGAAGGAGGAGGAGGAAGAGAAGGGCATGGAAGAGAAGTCGGTTTTGAATAGATTATGTAATATGCAACGGTATCGTTTAGGTCAGGGCGAAAATAGAATAAAAAAAACCTTAGAAATAAAATCATCCAAAAATATATATATAAAAATTCAAGTCATTTAATGAAATTCATTATTAAAAATTTAATTTTTTTTCATTTAGATTAAACATCAATTTTTTTATATAAAAATAAAATAAATAATTACATTCTTCTTATTTTTTAATTATTTTAAACAATAAAATTCAAATTAGGGTTGCACAAAAATTAATCAAACTGAATTGATCCAATTCAATCCAAACTAAAAATTATGGTTTAAATTATTTTATAATTGGTTACGGTTTTAAAATTTTTATAAACCGAATTTTTTATTTGGTTTTAGTTTAAGAAAATGAAAATTCAATTAAATCGAATCAAACCGATAATATAATAAAATTATGATTGAGTAAAAATTTATTTTACTAATATACAATTCACGCTTTAAATTTTCTAAAAGTTAAAGATATCTGTTGAATTTTTATATTTTTTAAAAATTTTATGCCTTTTTTTTTATCCCTATTAACTTCTTAGAAATATTTTATTTTAATTTTGTTATTATTATGCTATAGAATTTCAATTACATAATTTAAATTTGTATTTTTTTTTTATAATATTGATAATGTTGATTTTTATCTAGTAATATGATTTTATTTTAATATTTATTAATTTTTTGTGATCTCTTAAAAAAATATATATTTTATTTATTTCTTTATTTTATTAGATCGACCAAATTGACTATTTCAATCGAGTTCAAATAATTTTAATTTTGATATTTTTTAGTATTATTTAGTTAGGTTAAAAGTTGAAATATTTAAAAACTGATTTTATTAATTTGATTAAAAATATTTACGCTAAATCGATTAAACCAAACTATAAATACTCATAATTTAAATTATTTATAACTTTAAACTTTATTTCAAACACATAAATTTTATCACTTGAATTATTGTATATAAATTATTCTAAACTATGCTTAAAAAGCAAAAGACATATCTTTGATAATCAACTTTGCTCAAAAAAGACCATTCTAAAAAATAAAATAAAAAAAATTTGCTAAAAGAAGACAGCGTGTCCCTCCACTTTCCAAATCTAGGATTTAATCCCTAATGATTATTTATTCATCCCAAAATATTTGATTTTTTTTTTTTTTTTTTTGTCATCTCAAAATTTTATCTATTTTCTTTTTAATTGATGGTTAATTAATTAATTGTTTAAATTACCCTTAATAATTATATTTGATTAATGTGAACATCTTTAAAATGGAGTGTGATTTACTTGATAAAACAAAAAATTCAATATAAGTATTTTAGGAATAAAATAGTGAAAATTAATAAATTAATTAAAATTAATTTACTTTCTTAATTTATGTGCAAAATAAAAAATGCCAAATATTTTAGGATTAAGAGAATACTATTTAATCTCTAAAATTTAATATAATTAATTTAATTTTTTTTAAGAAATTAATTAAATAATTTTTTATATTTATTTTCGTTAATAAATTAATCATTTATTACTAGTCAAATCAATAGTTAAATGAAAATTTTAATAGTAAAAGTATTAAAATACTATTGATTGTAAGAAAAAAAATTCAAATTGATAAAAGATCACTAAAAAAATATAAATCATAAGACATTTATTATCTTTAAAAAAAAAAAAAAAAAAAAATTGATAAATGAGTAATATTCGACCCAAGCTAAGATGGACTGGATCACTTGTCGCATGGATAATCTAAAAAAACAAAAATTGTTAATCTTGGGTTGGGCTGGACTTGTACTAACAAATATGAAGCCTGAATCATTATTATCTCAAACTTATTGTGGGTTTTGAACTGGCCAACCCGCCTGATGGGCCCTAAGCTATGAACAGTAGGCTTGTCGACAACAGTAAATATGTAAAAAATAAAAAAAAGATAATTGTGACAATTAATTAAAGGACCGTTCAATATTATTTTCTGTTTTCTATTTTTTAAAAATAAAAATTAGATTTTGAAAACCATAATTTGTTGTTTTTTATTTTATGTTTTTTGTTTTCAAAATGTTTCTGAATAAATATAAAAGAAATAAAAAATAATAATTTTTTAAAAAATATTTTCTAATACTTATCTTCTTGAAATTAAAAAAAAAAAAAAGAAAACTGCAGTGATATCAAACGCCTCATAAGTGTGCAATATATTTCAATTTTGTTTTAATTCAATTTTTTTTTAGTATTGAGAAGGAAAATTGAATTTGAATTTATTGTTCATTGTATATGTATTTACCATTCGATTATGCCAAATGTATTTGTTTTAAATAATTTTAGAAAATTCTTAACTATCTATAATTAATCTTTTACACACCAAACTAAATTTTTTATTAATATTTTAAAATTTTATTACGAATATACTAATTATTTGAAATTTATTATTATGTCTATTTTTTATAGTTTACAGTTTTAACTCAAATTTAAATCTACAATAATTTTAAATAATTGTCTATCCAAATTAACCCTTATATAACTAATTATTTAAAATTATTGAGCATTTAAAATTTATCATTATATTTATTTTTTATAATTTTTAAAAAAATAAAATAAATAAATTCACAATAATTTTGACCAATATAAACCATCCCTTATTATTGGATTTGATGTATATACATGTGTGTGTGTAGTTAAATCATTTCTATCATTTTTTATTTTGGTGAAACAATTTTTATTTATTATTTATTTTGGTTGGGAAGGAAGAGTGTGAAGTAACTGAATGTGGGCTCATTCCAAATGGCAAAAGAAGAAAGGTAGGGTGCCCCTATCACAATTCAAAAGCCAATAAAATAATTAAAAATGAAAAGTGGCAATCAAATAAAGGAAAAAGACAAAACAGAAGAGGGTGGGATGGTGTGGTTATGAGAGAGAATATGTATAAAATAAAAAATGTAAAATATGTAATGATTGTAGTGGGAGGTGTTGCAAACATGGGCCCCCCACCATTGTTCTCTCACTCCTCTTCTTTTGTGGTTTTGTGGTGACTCTCATTTTCATGACCTTAATTAAATCTTTTTTATTATTATTATTCTATTATTACTATTAATTTTTCTATACAAAAAATATTATTACCTTTTTATATTTTCTTTTGTTCAATCTATTATACTATTTGTTTTTCATTTTTATAATTTATAAATAATTTTTAATTATTTGGACTGAAGATTTTGCTTTCTCTATTTCATTGATTCTTTAAATTCATATTCATTTTATGAACTAAAATGCATATTATATTAAATTAATTAAAAATACTTTATGTGTGATATATTTTTATTTTTTAATTATAAATTTCTTTTAAAAATTTATTTGCATGTATATCAAAATTAAATTTTATTTAATAAAATTACTAAAAACTTTTTTCATGAAATTTTGACACAGAATTTTCATATGAAATATAATTACAAAATTTTTATCTTAAACCATTTTCAATTTCTTTTTTTCAATGCTTTTATTCCACTCTCTATTTCTTTTAATTAATTAATATAATATTTTATATTCCTTCAAAATTAAATAATTTATAATTGATATCTTAATACTACTTTAAAAATATAAATATAAGAATTCAAATATTATCGATAAAATTAATACACAAAATGAAAATATATATATATATTTATAAAGGGAAGATTAATAAATAAATAAATAGGAGAAGAGTACAGTGGAGACAAAGCTATTTTTGTTTTTATTTTATTTATAATTATATATTTTTGGGATATCTTACAAAATAAAAAAAATTAAAAAAAAAATCTATTAAATACTGAATACCAGAGGCAGAGGGTTTTTCTCTCCCCTTTTCTCTCTCTCCATCTCTCAATTTACAGTTCAGGTTTGCTTTCTCAATCTATTTTCTTATTACTATTTTCTACTTTCTAATTTAATTTTCCATTATTTTCCTTTATTTTCTCATTCTCCAAACGACCTCTCTCTGTTTGTTTAGTTAGTTAGTTGCTGTTTTTTTTTTTTTTTTTTTTTTTTTGCAATTGTAAGTTACAGGTTTGATCATTGTACCTGAATATTGATTCACATAGGCTTGTTTTTTGTTTTAGGGTTTGGTTCTGGATCCTTGATTCGATTGATGAAGATGAAGATGGGGGTTTCTGCTTTCTAGGGTTTCCTACTGATGGAACTGTGTGCCCATTTCCATGTAATCAGTGGGTTTGCTTCTTTTGATCCATTTTGTACCTGTCTGGAGTGGATTCATATCATTTCAGCACTTCCAGATACAAATTTGGCCTCAGCAATTAAATTATGATTGTTGGGTTTTGATTTGGGGGTTTAATTTTGGGATTTTTATTTTTGTTTTTTCTTCTTTGCCAATTGGGGTTTTTGCTTCTTCTTTTGATTGGCTTAAATCTTTTGAAGCTGTGAATTGTCAGTGAAACAAATGAAAGAAAATTGGGATTTCGGATTTCAGTTTTTAGTTGATAGATGTCTCTTTTGATGGAGCTGGGATTTTGGATGAAGAGAATTTCGCTGCATTTTTCCAGTTGAAGGTTGTTTAGTATAGTAGTTTTTGCAGGATGTTGCCTTGTGTTATTAGGGATAATTAAGCATTTGCTTTATCAATATCATTTGATTGCTTATTTGGTGCTGGTGCTCTTCTATATTGAGAAAAGAAATGGAAAAGGAGCTAGTGTATGTTGAAGGGACTAATATGTGTATGGGTGATGAGGTTAATTCTGAAGACTCCTTTTGTGCTGAAATGGAAATTGAAGAGAACGAAATTGGAAGTCCAAAGAATGAAATTCATCGGTTGACATCAGAAAAAGGTGAAGGAAGTAATGTGGTTTTCTCAAGAGAAGGACCCCTTATAAGTAAAGAGTCAAGAAGGTGTGGTGTGTATCGATGTGGTGCAAAAAAACTAAAGTCCCATGCGGATCTAACTGAATCTGAGATTGGCAAGAAAGAGAATATTGGCTACGACAAGAAACTCACTAAACAAGACAGGATTGAGTTAGGTCGATCGTTTCAGGGTGCAGTAAGTTCCCATGATTGGGAGCTTGCTGAGAGTTTGATTCTGTTGGCAGATCCACAGACCCTTAATGATGCCTTGTGCATCACACTTGACTCCATCTGGTTTTTGAGCACACAGCAAGAGCTTCATGGGATAACAGGATTGATTAAGAAGATAATTGCTAATGGTGCTTATGACTTCACGAGAGCTGCTCTTAGGACTTCATTTCTGGCTTCATGTGTTTCTGCCTGCCAGAGCCGAACAATGAGTCTTGCAGATACAGTAACTGTGATGGCTCAGAGGTATGTTTTAACCAAAACATAAAGAAAATAAATACTCACGTCTTAGGGGATGGAAAATAGGTGTTTATCTTTCTAATTATATGGATTTATTAGGAAGGCGTTGATAAGTCCCATAATTCAATGAATCTGCATGCAGTGTGCATATATATATATGCATACTTGCTTGCATAAAAGCATGCTGTTTTTTTTTTTTTCTGCTTGTTTGACTTCGGAGTTCTTTGTAACCTTTTGTGGTTAGTCTTATTTTTAAATCTGTTTATTATGCTTTTTTATGTGGTACTTGCATATCTTGAGACTTTCCTTCTTAGAGGAAGTGTCACTGTGTCACCTATCATTTTGAAAATCATTTATCTTAATCTAATGGTGTCGATGAATTTATCAAATATCTTAATTATAAAAAAGAAAAAAAAAAGTTGGGTGCTTTTAGTTTGCAAGAGGGTATTACTATATTATAATTAGTTACAAAAAACTTTTATGAACAATGTGGGAGAGAAAAAAGAGAGGGGGCGGGGTGGGTGGACTCTCTGCAATCACTTGGAGGGGTAGTGATTCATAATAAATAGAACAATATGAAATAATCACTCGTATAAATTGTGTTTTTTTATTGTCTAACTATTTCTTATTAAAAGGCTTTTTCCCTTGAGAGATTATTTGGCAGTTGATAGTTTTTGTTGATGACCGCCTTTTTCCATTTGTTACTCGTTTGCCCTTTTTTTTTCTTCCCTCTGTCCAAGCATCCTTGCTTCTTCCTTTTGCTCTTAAAATTAAGATTGTTTCATGTATCTCCATTTCTTTGGCAATTATAACATTTTCTCTTTTTGTTGTTTAAGTGTGTGATAAAATTTTGAATGGAAATTGAAGTAATTCAATGCTAGATGTGAAGGGAAAATTTTATTTTATAAGTTTGTGTAGGCATCTATTTCAGAAGTTTTTCTTTATTTTTTGTTTTCTGTGCATGCATGCTCAAACGCTTCGGTAAACAGTTTTTGCAATCTGTTGCTTGTACTGTGGGAGACTTGGAATGGGAATTATCATCCAGCTTGTTGTAGTTGATCTCACTTCAGCTCTGTTTGTCATACTGGAGTACTTGTTACAAATGCCTCTGGCTCTTTTGGAATATTTACTTGCCATATACTCAACTGAACACTCAACTAAATTTTAATCCGGAAGTATTAGGGCCAACTATATGAATCTTTTTCCCTTTATTCCATGCGGTTTAAGGCTACATAGAAAGTTCTAGGGCCTTTGAATCCTTTTTAACTATTTCTCCTGGTTTCATCCTGGATCTATCCCTTCCTTTCTGTTATCATACAGCTTGAATATGCTCAATTTTTCATACCAGTGCTTTTTCTTGTCTACAATGCATGTACAGAAATCATCTCAATCTCTTCCAACTTTTTCTAAATAGTGCCTCTTTCACCTTCTTACAAATGCATTCATTTCTTTTCCAATCAATCCTTATATCTTATTACAATGGACATCCATCTTAGCATTCTTATATTTTCCATACTAATTTTACATACATGTTTTCTTTTAGTGTCCTAGACTCACCAAATTGCTGTTCTGTAAAACTTCCCCTTCAACTCAGCTGGCATTTTGCAATCATATAGCATTCACTCTGGCTTCACTAATTCACCTATATTTACATTTTGCTTTAATTATACACAGTGTACTTGCATATATGCATATAATTATATTTGCAAGCATATATGATAAGCTGCTTCCTGTGTCTCAAAAGTGTTTTGTCTTTCTTTATAATTTTGATTGCCTCATAATATTTATACCTTTTTAGGAGTTTATGCTAAGTTTTTATTATTGTCCAATGTTAATATGATAAATTGATGTTCCTTCTTGGAGAGGGAGGGTCTCTAATGCTGTTAACCTTATATTTACTCTCTGAGGTTTGATATCTCAGCCATATATTCCGTTACTTTACTTTACAAAGCCACCTAAATTCTTTCCTTGCATGCTTCAAAATTAAAGTATGGAAGGCTAATTGATGTAGGACAGATTGCGGGGCTGGCTATGAAGGTTGAATTTTGGGTTATATTTAGGTGTACAACCAGAACATGTAACTCAGTATCTACGTGGCCAAATAGTTGAAGGAACAAAGATGTAGGGGTTGTTATAGAGCAATTAAGGCACTGTGAATAGTGGCATGAACAGTAAAATAAAATTAAAAAAAAAGAGAGTTTAGGCATCTTACGTAGGTCCCATGGGCAGCATCACTAGTGTTGAATTACATCACACGATTTAATTGTTATTAAATGCTATAACAATTTAAATGTTCCATTAGTAAGCATTTTCATGTTTCATGCATAAAAAATACTCAATCTTGGCACTTGGGGTGCTTGGGCACTCTCCCCCATTAGGCTGATTGTAATTGATATCAATGTTCAAGTAGGTGTGTGCAATTGAAGCAGAAGAAAGAATTGCCCGTAATTGATACTTTGATCAAAGTTTTATATTTTTTGTCGTTAGCCCATGTAAAAAATGAGACTGCAGCAACTTTTTATTGACAGGATGTAATGAATGATACTTTGCAATTTAGCATGTGTTGATATGTCTGTTTCTTTTGCTTTGCATTTTTCATCAGGTTGCATGAGCGTCTCCAAGAATGCAATGGGGATGAGGTCTTGAAGGCAGAAGCTGGTGCCAAGGTTCAAAAGTTTACTGAATGGGCTTTGAAATGTATAGGCTTCCATTCTCGTTGTCAGGGGAGCAGGGATAGAGTGAGTCATAACTCAGCCATTGAGATTCAACTCCAATTATCTGCATTCAAGACGTTTTTAGACCTTGCTGGAAATCAACTCACAGGGAAGGATTTCACAGAGGCATTTGATGCAGCTTGTTTTCCTCTTACTTTATTCTCTAGTTCCTTTGATCCTGGTTGGGCATCTGGAATATCAGCTACTGCAATACAAGGATTGTTGGGTATGCTAGTCGAAGGTGGTGCAGACAATGTCAACCAGTGTTTTCTTGAAGCCTCTCGTTTTGGAAGTACAGAACTTGTGCGCATCTTATTGCAGGTAACATGTTTATTTTTCAGCATGACATTCAGTTTCTTTCTGGTTCTTTTCTGCTTACTTTTTTTTGGGAAAAAAACTTCTGTTTCTATATATGGAAAAAATGATCCTTACTACTTTGGTCAGAGACCAAGAGATATGGTTAGAACGCTGTTAATGCTCCTGCTCACTTCCCAATCATTATCAAAATTATTTTTTCCATTTCTTTTCTTTATTAGTTGCAGCTGTTGTACACTTTAAAGTTGCAAATGATTTCTGTATGGTAGTAAAGAAAAAATGACAAAAAAATTACTGAGATAAAACCTCAGAGCTAAGCAAGAATTTTGATATAATGTTTTCTTTGCCATGTGAAATTTAATAAACGGCACAGACTGTGATGGAGATATGTGATTGACTCAGGCTTGGAGTCATTGATTGGAAATTCCTCCATGGTTATGGGGAAAAAAAGATACAAATGAGATTGAAAGTTTAACTAAAAGGCCAAGGATAATTTAATTTGCAATGGAAGGTAGCAGTTATTCATGTTTAGGGGCTTTATTCATGAGTGTTTTTTAATCTGCAAAAGACTTTTTGCCAAAACAGCACTAAAACAGTTAGATTTAGCATGTGATGAATGAGCTTTTTGTTGATCACACGACTAAGATTGATGGTACACTAGCTGAATGAGCAAGCTAGATAGGTTATCCAAAGACCGTAGAATGTTTGCTGTAAATACATGCAAACTAGGGTAGCTTTATCTACTTCTTGGTGTGCCTGCTTGAAGAATTTAGCAGGTAAAAGGGTAATGTTTTCTGGAATTTAAAGGATGGTTTCCTACATTTAGTCCTTGTAACACTTAATATGAATGCATTTACCAGTATACATGTAGATTTCTTGTTGGTGGTCTGCCTAGATACAGTGCTTCCCGAACTATTGGTTAGGAAGTAGAAGAATCACTTATATAGGAATTAGGGAATCCAGTTGATACTATATTTATTTAATGATTATAGATATAGTCTTGATTTTCAAGTTGAAGCAGCCAAGTGGGTATCATAGGAAAATATGCCTTTCCATATAAATTAAGCTGTACAAAATGCTTAGATCAGATCCCAACTTGCTCATTGGAAGTAACCATTAAACCTATAAATGCTTGAGGTTTTGAACCGTGAATTGGCCAGATGGGTGAGTATCTGCTCAAATCATTTCATCCCTATTAGAGTATGTTGGCATCTTATCTAAGTTTGGTCTTATGTTTTTGATATGTTGTGATGCATTTACCTGCTGTCCTTTCTCGCCTGTCTGGACCCTTCCAATCTAATAAGCAGTCTACCAAAGCATGCCTATCATATGTTTGTTTTCCCATGAATAGAGAGTGAGAGGGACTGGTAGAGAGAGAGAAATAATCACTCAAGAGTTTGTTAATACTTTTTCTGAGAGTTAGTTAATAGTTTCTAACTTTTCATTTGCTTATCAGTTTTGCTTGTTAACATGGGATTTGTCTGTTCAGATTGCCCAAAGGAACAGCTTGGATGTTGATGTTGATCTGGCCCTTGGTTTTGCTTCTCATTACTGCAAAATCGGTACAATGGAATGTCTAGTGGAAGAGGGCAATGCTATAGCTTTCCTAGGTCCTTTGATGAGAGCAGCAGAAAGAGGTTGTATGCAAGTTGTCCAGTGGTTTGTAAACAGGGGTTGCCGGGACATGGAACTCTGTCTCGCCCTTACAGCTGCCACTTCCAGTAGCCAAGTTGATGTTGCTGCATATCTCCTCCCTCATGTACCCCAGCATGTTCTTGCAGCCCTCAGCATTGAAATTCTCAAGGCTGCTGGTGAGCGAAGTGGCGGGTCACTTGATGGTGTGGCATTTCTCCTTCGGTCTGATTTCTTAGGTGATCCTGCTGCTACTTATGCTGTTGCAGACAGCATTGCTAAGTCTGATGATGAGGCTGTTGCCCCTGAGCTAAGGGCTTTTCTTCGGGAGCACTGGTCAGAGGCAGCTTTCTTGGATGGATTAAAGCAAGGACAAGAACATTATATGAATCTAGTAAGGATTTTGAAGTGGGGAGGATCTCCTATGTGCATAAGAGATCTGCCTGGCCCTCTCAGGGTGGCAATTGCTTACCTACCACTGTATATGGAGTGTGTTGCAGCAGGTGGTCGTTTATTTTCACAAAGGTTAAGAGGGCAACTTGTCAAAGCCGTGAGAAGGCTGGGGGGTGGGTCCTTAGAAGGGGTGAGTCAGGGCAGGGAGCTCTTGGCTATTTTGGAGCATCACCTTCCTCCATTTTTGGTTCACGCCCACAGTATTGGCTAGAAGATTTTACAAGGCAGATTTTCGCAACAGTTTTCCCCTTTGTACCTCTTATATGCTATAGATAATAAAAATATATATATATCTCAGCAGTGGTTAAGGTGATGGAAGCTTTTAAAGGTTTGCCAATTTTCCTTCCATAATATGGTTGGCTAAAAAATCCTACTAGTCTCTGCAATATATCTTTCTATAGCATATATCATCTGTTAATGGATGCGCATGATATGATGATCTGTAATATATATGACACAGAACAACTGTTGTCACAAAGGGTTGATGATATATGGTGCGATTGTATATTAGCCGAGTATAATCTTAAATCTTTTTGTTATCTTTCTTTGCTATTTTACCATTTTCATTGGATTTTCTCTCTTTCTTATCTCCTCTTTTGTTTGAATTATCTTTTTTTTGGGCCAACGTTTTGTTTGAATTATCATGGTTAGAGAAAGGAGACTTTTAGTCATGTTATAAAAATGTTGGTAATGTGAAGTCCATGTGTATTCAATTCTGTGTCGGTTCTAAGATGGCCGGCGGCGGCGGCGGCCAGGTAAGCGGAGTTGAAATAAGGTTTGAAAGTGGGTGGTCCAAAATAAATATTGTTTCACATGGCATTTGACTAGCATAGCAATGCTTTGGGATATTATTTTGATTTTGATGGCTTTTGGAATTGCCGCCTTTTGTACTGAGTTTTCTAATTCTATAGTGGAAAGATCTTCAAACTATTGTACGGACCAATTAGAAAAATGATAATGATCTAGTTCTGGTTCTGGTTCCTAATATTGACAAAATTAACAATTAATACTCCAATGAGTGATTCTGTAGATTGTCATGAAAAATGGAAAATCAGTTCAATTTTGGGTTATTTGAATTTCAAATATATATATATATATATATATATATATATATATATATATATAAAATGATTTTCAATTATCTAATTTCAATTCAACTTTAATTTTTTTTATTAAAAAATATTTTTTAATCCCTAATATTTTATTCTAATTAATATTTTTGTTTTAATTTCGTAAGTTTTAAATATCTTCGAAGATTGTAAATCTCTATCGAAGAATTTAGATCCTTATGAAATTATTTTTGTAAAAATATGAGCAAACAACTTTGCTCATCATTTAATTCGTATAATAAAAATATATATCAAATAAATTAAAATAACATTGTGAAATATATAATGAAAGATATTAACCAATTAATGAAAATTGAAAACTTAAAAGACATTCTATTTCCTATCCTCCAAAAGAGAATGAGAGAGTCCTAATTTGTATGATAAAAGGAGATGTGGTCAAACAATGCAAGTGACCAAATCATAGTAAATGTCGTGATCCAATTAACTTTGTAATTTGCATCATCTCCATCATGATGTCTCTAATTCCCTATTTCTTTTTTTAATTATTCTACCTTTTATATTTTTATTTTCCCAACATCAATTCAATGATTTGTCTTTTTTTTTTTTTTTTTTTATATATATAAATAAAATTAATATGTATAAATAATGAGCCCATGGTTTTTAATTTTTTTTCCTATGAACTGTCAATAGAAACTCTTGCTGGCAATTGGCAAAGACCTTTCAATGCAATTATACAATAAGTTTATTAATTCTTTATGAGTCAAATCTATAGTAAAAGCAAAATTTAATTGAAAGATTTTATGTTCAAATTTCACTATCTAAGTTAGAAAAATAATTTCCTATCATTGTGTAACTTATTATTTACATCGTTTATTATTATTTTAAAAATTAATACAGTCGTTTTACTCATGTTTTTTTTTTCCTTTTAAATTAATAATTTGTATCATGTATTCATATTTCTTGAACATTATTGTATATTCATACTTTCTTAATTGAAATTCTTTTCTGATATTCAAAAATTAAAAAGAAAAAAAATTTTGAATTATCTACAACAAATCCTTCAATTCAGTATTCTACTTAAAAAAATATTAAATTTATAAAAAATATATGATATTATTTGAAAAAAAAAAATTAATATTGATAAATATTTGAATTTTATTTATTAACTTTTATCTAATAGCGATGGGATAATTTTTAAGATGAAGAGGCTTTGTCGTTTAGTTGAGTTATTTAAATTATATTAGTTTTTGGAACACATGCCTTGTATGTAGTAATTTTTTTTTTTTCAATTTATAGATATTTTATATTATAATAAATTATATATATATTATTTACTAATATATAAAGAAAAAAAGAATAACATAACAAGTATTTTTATATTCAATAATGCTTTAGATTTTTACCCAATCTATAACTAATTATCAAAAAATATATTATTTTTTCAAGGAAAACTCATTGTTAAAAAGTAAATTAAAAAAAAAAAAAGATGTAATGAAATTATATTTACCACTATTTTTTTTAAAGTAAGTCAAAACGAAAAAAAAAATTTAAAGATTTATTTCATAGTATATTCTATAACACTATAGATTATTAACATATTGATATCAAATTATATATATATATATATATATATATATATATATATTAAAAAGAAATATGAAAAAATTATAGTCATATACATACCTCATGTAAAAATTTAAGAATTTCTCCATTTTTATCATATAAGTTTTGTAAATTTAGATAGAATTTCGAGTAGTCTTAAATTAAATTGTTGAATTGATTGAAAAATTATTTAAATTTTTGTAAAATAACATGTTATTATAAAAGAAAAAATTAAATTGTAATATATAATTTACTAAATTAGATTCATATATCATGACAAAAAAAATATTGTAAATATTTATAAGTAATATGTGATTCATAATATAATACTGTTATATAAAAACAATCCAAAACTATATAGCCAGTATTAAAAATAACCAAAACCAATCGATTCAATTTTTTATATTTATTTCTTACCATTAATATGTATGATCAAGAAAATTTTAATATTAAACTCAATATTTCAAGTACTAAATTTTAAGATTAATTTTATCTACTATTAATACTCATATAATGAATAAAATATATATAAAAATATATAAAATATAATATTGAGATTTTTAATATGAATATATTAATTATAGAAAATATAAAAATTACCTTACGAATTAATTTTATAGTTATAAAATCCTTCAAATTTGTAATTATAAGTATATTTTTTTGTCTTATTCAAAATTTATATATTTTTTATTTATATCGCGAAACTATACTAAAAACAAATCTTTTTTTTTTCTTTCACTCAACTTTCACACGAGAGATTGATTGTAGTGAATCATGGCCAAATTAGCACATAGTTCTCTTCTTAATTATCCAAATCATATAAAAAAAAGATTAAAATAATAAATTTTATGGTTTTTTTGAGATCTCCATGCAAATCTTGAAGAATATCAAGAAATCGACCAAAAAGAATTAATTCCTATTTTTGTTTAATTAATTAATATTACTTTAATAATAACAATAATAAAAATATAAAATCTCAATTGCAATTAATTAACTTTTAAATGTATACTTTTTTCAATCTCAATTGTAATTAATTAACCTTTAATCTCATAATTAAAAAAAATCGAATATGTAAAAAAAAATACTAAATTAAAAATATGTAAAACAATTGATATCCAAATAAAGTATTAAAACTTTTCATGATGACTTGACGAATATTCTAACAAAAAATTATATAAGACATAAATTTAATTTTGTAAGATAAAAATATATCAATAAATAATAAATTAAGATAAAATATATCAATAGATAATAAATTAACACATTGTCTTTGTAAAATGTATAGGATTAATTCTATAGAATTAAAATATATATATATATATATATATATATATATATATCAAAATTAGTTGTATATAAATCACAATGCTATATTTAAGTGACGATCAATTAAAAAAAATAAAAATAAAGCATAAGACTAAAATTGAAATATAAAAATTGAATATCATAAATATAATTCTTGGACAATTATAAATTTTTTAATAATATAATATAATATAATTATATAGAATGACAATTAATATTTAAAAATTCTAATTTAAAATAATTGAAAAAAAATTGAAGTTGTACGCATGATATACAATTAATCTAAATTATAAAAAAAAAATACTAGGTTTGAATTTAAATGAAAATGATATATATGAAAAATTCAATAAACTATTAAAATTTGATAAATAATGTAAATATTCGATAAATGAGATTTTTTTTTATGAGAAATTATAAAATAAATTTAAATATTACTATAATAAGATTTTTTTATGAAATAATAATAATAATAAATGTTTAATTTAAATATTATAAAAAATTAATAAGAGCGTTTTTTATGTTAATATATTTCTTTTTCATATACTTATATATATATATATATATATACAACGTAGATATAGATAAACGAAAAAGACTGGGAAGTTGGTCTACTCTTTTTATATAAATTTATTCATTTCATTTCTAACGCGAAAAGATTGAAAACAATTTTTATTTTATTTTATTTTTTATTAGAATCAGCCTACCTTAATAAAAGTCAAGTTCCTTGGAACAGTCAACAGAAAGCAATTGTCTTCAATCTATGTATCTATTTTTCTGTGTTTTTCTTTAATTTTTTTTTTTTTAAAGGTAAAGATTAAAGAGTCCAAAATAAGACAAACTAAATCAATATATTCAAAAAAAAAAAAATCCCATATATATATATATATATATATATAATTCCGCCCCTCAATTTTAGGGGGAAAAAAAAACTTTGGTAAAATAATAAACAAAAAACTCCTAAAAAGTCATCTTTTAATTAATAATAAAATATATTTCATATATTAAAGATAAATATTTATAATTATTAATAAAAAAATAAATTTATTCATGTATTTTAAATAAAATAATAATATAAAAATAAAATTATGGCCATATGTTAGATCTATTAATATTATGAATTCTAGCTAGATTGTGTTTGAGGATTTTTTTTTCATCAAAGATATCAATAATAAAATTAATATTAAATTCTCTAGCTATATATATCTCAATATATATAAATAATTAAAGAGTTGGTAAGAAAATTATTTTTTATTTTATTGTGTAATTTTGTTTTAATAATTTTTATAGTATAAAAATACATGTTTATTATTACAGTAAATATAAGTAAAGTTAATACAATACTGTAAATTGAATTAATCTATCAACAAAATGATAAATATTTAATTTTCTTATTTTCAATAAGATTTAATACAAATATAAAATTATTGATATTTTTTACAAATTCAAATTTTGATAACATTAAATTTGAAAAAATTATAATTAAACTTTTAAATATAACTATTTTTTTTTTTCATAGAATTTCTACATAAGCCACATAAAAATGGCATTTAATATCATCAAGTAGTTGGTCTATTGCAATTTATGATGAAAAATCAGTCACTTTCTTTGAGTGCTACTAACTACTAAGCATAAAAATTAACAAATAAACAATATAAAATCAAAGAGACCAAAAAAAAAAAAATGAACAATCCATGAAAGTTGTTAATTAAGAAATAAAAGAACTGTTACCTTCTTTTCTCTTTTTTTTTTTTTTTTCCAACATTTAGGAATAGAAATACAAAATTTGTATGTAAAAGAAAAAATAAAAAGGTGCATGTCTTTGTTTCTTTAGAAACACCATTTAGACATAAGTATAAGTTATATCCCTTACATTGGTAGGCATAAAAGCTAAGATCATAAGCACTGCTAATATGCCTATTGGTAGCAGAAGCAACAAGAATGGTGGTGGTGGCAATGGTGGTAGTATCAATGGAAGGATCAACAGAGAAGCTGTGAGACATATTAGCAAAAGCAATGACTCCAAGCTGAAATAACTTGCAGGCAACAATCTTCTTGCACTCCCTTGTGATGTGAGGGGTCTTTGTTGATGAAGATGATATTGATGATGAGACTGCATTTTATTTTTCCCTACTCTAAGAGGAGGTTGTGGCGGTGAAGTTGCTGGTGTTAATTTTCTTGATCTTGATTCCATTATGTTGCTTGAACAACGATCTTGAAGATTGATTATAGTTCTTGAAAATCTTGAATCTGATTCAGAATGTCCAAAACTCATTTAATACTTTTTTAGTATTAAATTTGATTCTTCTTCCTAAGAAGAATTCCACAAAATGTAACAAAACTCAGGCTTTAGTTTTCTTGAAATTGCCTCTGCTGTCTTCAATCTAAGAAATTTTATCTCACTGAATTGAAGTTCAACCCAGAAGATGAAACGTGATTTACAGCTTAATTGATGATTAAACACAATCAACAGGTCTTAATCCTCCAAGAAAATTTGCAACTCAGATATGTAAAGTTCTGTTTCTTTAACCAGAATGCTTATGCTAAAGATTCTTCTTAGATCACAATGTGTAGGATTGATTTGGTTCTTCAATTGGAAGAAATGTGAACCAGATTCAAACCCAAATTTACAAGAAAGATAGAACTAATTTGATATTCCACCAACAATATCAATGTAAGTCTCTTGTAGCCATTCTCAATTGGTATCAATACAATAATTTTGTTTCTCTTTATCTGTTTCAAGAAAATCCAGCTGCCTTTTAACTACTCCATCCCCAATTACCTAACCTGATTCAAAATAGAATGGAGAAACAAAAATGTCAGTTTTAAAACATTCAACATGTTTAAACATATCAAGAATCAATAAAACCAAAAACCCAATAGAAAAATTAAACCAAATACCACAACAAATAAAATTATAATTGATACCTCTTCCTCAAAATTCTAATTTGAAAGGATAACATGACTTAGCAAATTTCTCTTTATAACATACCAAAACATAGCATCAAATTAAAAATAAAAAATAAAAATAAATAAAAAAAAGAAACAAAGGGTCTCTAAGATTTGCCTAATTTCAAATGATTGTTCCTATGAAATCTAGAAGATTAACCCAATACAAGAAACCCAATAAAAATTAAGGAAAACCCAGAAACAAAAACAATCCAAAGGGAAATTAAAGATCAAAAAATTAAATAAAGATGAAGAAGAAGATGTTAACCTGTGAAGAAGAAGAAGAAGAAGAAGATAAAGATGCTATAGTTTTTGAAGGTGGTTCCAAATAAGGCAACAAGAAGAAGAAAGATGAAATAATAATGCACAAGAATACACTTTTTGCATCTCAATAATTCTTTCTTTGCTCTTATTTAGATCTCTTTTCTTGAATTCTTTCTTACTTAAATATCTCTTTCTATTTAATGGAAAGAAAGGAAAGAAAAAAGAAAAGAATGGGGAAGGTGAAAAGGAACTGCAGTCTGCCTGCTCCTGTTGTATAGAATGGGGATTGAATTTTGATGGGTTTTGGTTTGTTGCACTGTATTTGTATAATTACTACGATTCAATTTCTTTTTATTTTTTTCTTTATAATTTTTTTTTTAAATACGCATTCATTTCATAGAAATATTAGAGAGAGAAAGAAAGAAAGGGTTGGGTTCAGTGAATTCCCCTATTCAAAGTGGGGTTTTGCTGACATACAAGTTGCTGGTTTTGGAAACTGAGGGGTGGGTGTCTCCCAAGGTTCACCACCCCTAGACCTGTCTCTAGAAAGTTCATGAGTTTACAAATACTACTATAAAACTTCTATCTCTTTCTCTCTCTAGAAAAAGCCTAACACTTTGCATTGTAGCACCTACTTTTTTACTTGTTCTTCACATTAAAGGGCCCTACCTACACCACCAAGTGAGAGAGGGAGAGAGAAAGCCTATTTTATTTCTTAAATCATATCTGGATTAAAATATATATATTATTTTAAGATTTTAATAAAATATTTATTATTTTTTTAACTTTATTTTTTTAATAAATATTTATATTAATTATTTTTATTTTTTACACTAAAATAAAAAAAATAATATTTTTATTTTTTTATTTTTAAATTATAATAATTTAATAATTTTTTAATTCATATGTCAAAACATTAAATCACGTACATGAATATATATATATATATATATATATATATATATATATATATATATATATATATTTATTTTGATTCACATCACAGTTTTTTTTCCCTATTTTGGAATTGAGATATATGAACATGGGTCCATTTATGATTTATGGTTTCCTCAATGTACAAGTGTACATTTTTAATTAGCTTCTTGTATCTATCTTTTGCTCAAACAACCTTTTAAAATATATATAGGGCCTAAACAACATGCTCTCCCTCGAGTTTTTCCAGTCAGTGAATGTGATTGCTTCAATAGAACAATAGTCATCTTTACTTTCTAAATTTGGTGCAAAAAAAAAAAAAATCTTTACTTTCTAATTATACTTATAGTGAAAATAGAAAGAATTTTTTTGTAAAATCAATTTACCAGCTCATTTATATACTAAATTAATAGAAATAAAATAAATTAATTAATAATGCAATGTAAAATCATTAATATAATATTATTAATTAATGTGTTTTATTCTTATTGATATAATTTATAAATAAAGTGGTAAACTGAGTCTATTTAAGAATTTCTCATGAAAATATGATTATAATTTTAGACTTGAGTACTAGAGTTGATATGTTTTTCTTGATAATATTAAAAAATAAATTTATATTAATATTTCAATTTGAAATTGATTCTTTTAAAAAAAATTATATATGTTTGTTCGTCAGTATAATGGAAATAATTATTTTTCTTTAAAAATTTAATATTTTTAATTATATTAAGTTACTATCATATGTTAGTTTTATATAATGTGTTAAGTTTATTATATATATATATAATAAGATCAAAAATAGAAAATTCATTTGAAATTTACAGAATTTTCAAAAATGAAAACTAATTTGAATTCTCATCATCAAAATAATAATAAACTCATTTATCAATCAAACTAATTTTTTGAGATTTAAAATTTTATTTTTTAATACAAAAGTTTGGAATTTTATATAAAAATATTTATAAAGGAAATAATTGTTTACATTTTCACTTTTAACATTTTGCATCACGAGATCGACTCTCAATTAATTATTGAGTTAATGACTAAAAATGTAAAAATATTTTTTATTCTTAGAAAAAAAAACTAAATACTCAAACTAGTGTTTTGAATGCTTAATCATTCCTTGTGAAAATGATATATGTATTAATTTAATATCATAATACAAGACATCAAAAAATAAGTAATTTGCAAGCAAGTTTAGATTATATAATAATGGGGAAAAAATGAAGGAAAAAAAACCATGATGAATAAAATTTTTCAAGAGTTAAGATTAAATTATATTTTTTCAAGGAGTTTGTTTGTAAGTTTCTTTTATTAATTAGTTATTGAATTGTAAGTTTGTTTTAAATTATAAGAAAGGTATCTCAACTTCAAACTTATATGGTCAACTATTACTTGAAATAGTATTCATGTCTAACCGATTAAAATAAAATTTATTTATACTATATGTAATTTATTTTCCTTTTATTTAAAAAAAATAGTTTCGATTAGAGGACGAATTCAGGATCTTTTAATTCAAAAAATACTCTAATACTATTAATTAAAATTTCATTGGTACACTATATGTACAAAGATCCAATACTTATCAAATTTTTTTTTAATGAATTAAAACGATAAATTTAATACAAAATGCAAAAATTGATTGAATTATGAATGTAATACACATCATAAATCTCATCTAACAGTGAAGATTAAAATTAAGTAAAATTTATATATAAATTAAATGCACCACAGATGGATTCACACACACACATATATATGTGTGTATTCTATGATTACTTTATTTTAAAATAAAGTAAAAGTCTACTTTATTTTTTATAAATTTTATGAAAAAATAGTTTAATTTATGAAAAAATATAAGAAAATTGTGATTTTTTACAAGAGAGCCATTTTTTTTTCTTAATTACGAAATTATTTTACTTTTTCGTTAATTTAGAAATTTTTTTGTAAAATTATTGTTTTTCACAAAATAAGTCATATTTTCGTAAAATTAGAATTTTTTTTCGTAACTAAGAAGAATTACGAAAAAATATATGAATATTGTGATTTTTCATAAGAAAGCCATTTTTTTCATAATTACGAAATTATTTTTTTTCGTTAATTTATAAATTTTTTCGTAAAGTTATTGTTTTACATAAAAAAAAAGTCATATTTTTTTAAAATTAAAACTTTTTTCGCAACTAGAAAGAATTATAAAAAAATATTAAAAAAATTATATTTTTCGCAAATTATATTTTTTCGTAAAATAAAATAAAGTACTCATAGGATGCGCCAATAAAGTACTCATCTCTCTCTCTCTCTCTCTCTCTCTCTCTCTCTCTCTCTCTCTCTCTCTCTCTCTCTCTCTCTCTCTCTCTCTCTCTCTCTCTCTATA
>CATKHJ010391876.1:0-46471 GCA_949750685.1 Vernicia montana | reverse complement strand
GCTATTTTTTATGTTATTAAGTTTCTTATAATTAGATAGTGCTATCATAATTGACCAAACATTAAATCATAAAAATTAAAAAATAAGGTTCAACTATAAATTTTTAATAATAAAATTACATATTTTTAATTTATAATTAATAATTTAAAAACTTAAAAATCATTTCATAAAAATTAAATTAAAATTTTAATATGGCGATTGATTAAAAATCATGCATTTCAGGTATTTTTAACTAGGATTCTACATGAATTGATTGATTATTTTTCTTATTTAAATTTTTAATTAAATCGGCACATTATTTTTCACGGATCATAGTTGAATGGGTTCAACTAACATATCAATTTTATTTTGATAACTATAAAATTAGACATTATATTTATACTAAAAAAAAACTTACTTTTTATATAAAAAAAAAAATTGTTATTTAGGGTAAAATACAAAGACTAATTTTACTATAATGATAGTTGAAGATCAAATATATTTTATTTGTTTATAAATCTACTATAATAAAATTTTATCCTAGAAACAATATATGAATTTTAATAAAAAATATTTTTATAAATAATTGTAGATAAATAAAGTGTCTTGTTTGAATCAAGCAACAAAACTTCATAAATTATTTTTTTAATTAAACATCATTAACTATATTTTGTTAACAAGAATTCATATTCTTTTTTCAAGAAGAGTTCATAAATTATTTGGAAAAGTTTTTACAGATGCTCCCTACAAATTATTTGGAAAAAGTTCATATGAAAGCCAAAAAAAAATCACGTGATTCGTTAATTTCATAATAAGGGTAATATGGGCATCAAGTTAATAAGCCATTTCTTTAGCCAACCATTTCGCTGGAAAACATTAATGATGTGGGTCCAGAGGAGTGTGAATAGATTTTAAAGGAGTGGAAAAAGCTGCTCCCATGTATATATTATATATATAGTAGTAAACTAGTAATAACTGTAAATGTAGTTCTAAAGATGGGTTTATTGAATTCAAAATTGCAGTTTTATTTAAGGAAATACTTACCTGAATCCATATACAGCCTTTAAGCATTGTATTTTTAATTTTTTTTAATTTTTTTTCCTATTATTAATTATGTTATTTAAATTGCATATTATTATGGTTATTATAAATATAATTTGGACAAATTAGGCCTTACCTTTGACGATCTCCACATGTACAAAATATTAAATATTTATTATTTTTTTAATTTTTTTCATAAGAAATTATTAGCTAAAACAGAATTATATTACTTCTACTCACATAAAAGTGAACTTACTTTCATGTGAATAGGAGGAGAGTGAGCCTACTTTTATATGAGTAGGAAGAGCATACTCATATCATACTTAATAATTTCTTTTTTTTCATTACCAGGATTCATTAATATAGGTAAAGCTATATTTCCTAGGAGAAAAAAAATAGAGATAGATAGATAATTATAAGATAAATGGATAATTATATAATCAATGTTTGAATTTCTTTTTTAGTTTTTTCCATTATCTCAATCTTCTTTGATTGAGATAATATAATATACATCTCAAATGGATAATTACATGATTAATATACAATGGGAGTTATAAGAGAAATGGATAATTATATGATTAATATCTCAATCTTTTTTTTTTTTAATGTACATTTTAATTATTTTTTATTTACAATCAAGTGTTTCAATTTTTGTCCAACAAATCAATTTTATCCATTAAACAGTATCACATTCATTTATCTTTCTTCCTTTTTTTTATTCCAAAAAAAAAACTTTCCTTAACTTTTTTTCTATTATTTAAAAAAATAATAATAATAAAAATCGAGAAAATGTAATAAAAACTATAAATGGAGAACGATAGATAGAAAACACAACACAAATGGTATGATATGATCCACAATTTTTTCCTTTCTTATTTGGATGGAAGAAAAAATCTTCATTTATTTTCTTTCCAATTATTTATCCATTTTCGGCACATCAAGAGATTCAAATTAAATGGGTTGGAGAAAAATATATTACTACTTTTATTTCTTTCTTATTTTCATCATAGTTTCCGAACAAACACATATTGTTTTATCATCTATTTTTTTAATAATATAATTAATAACAACATAATAAATTTATGATAATTTTAATAAAATTAGTTAGATGGATATATATATATATATATATATATATATATATATATATATATATATAATAGAGATAATAGTGACAGAGTGTTATATCTATAAAAACTTATATAGAGTGTTATTATCATCAAAACATCCATTTATTTAATATAAATGATAATATTTTTTATTATTTAATACAACAATATTAATAAAATATATTATCATATTAATTCACAAATGAAATATAAAAAAAATATCATTAATATTTATCATAGAAACAAAACAAGCAAAATTTGTTCAATTAATTTAAAATAACATTAATAATAATAATAATAATAATAATATATATATATATATATATATATATATATATAATTCTTTTAATAATTTAAACACATACATATTTTATATTCAGTGATTTACATAACAAAATAATATATTGGTTTGATGGTTAACAATCTGTCAAAAACAACCTTAGGCATTGGGTTTGAAACACGTAAATTTTTTTGTAAATATATTTTATACAAATATTTTAATTAACTATTTTCACATAGATATTTCTTTACTTTAACTCAAATACATATATTTTAAGATTTAAATACAAAACTATTATTAATTAAATAATATAATTTCAAAGTCAAAATAAAATTCAAAATTCTATAAAAATAAAAATTTTAATATAAATATAGCAAATATAATTAAATAATCATATTTTTTTTATAAAATAAGATTCTTAAAATAATTGAAAATTCAAATTATTACAAAGACGATGCTTAAACAATTAGCATCAATCCCAAAATTAAAGTAAAATTACAAACAAAAAATAAAAACTTAAATTGTCGACGGTGAACGGCGACCTAGCTATCTAGTGACGAATGCTAGACGGCGAATAAAGACCCAAACCAGACAAAGAAGAAAAGACTACGAGAGGCAGAAAAAGATGGTGAAGAAAATAATTTTGAAAAAGGGGGAGAGGCTCAGAGACAAAGAAGACCCAGGGAGAGATTGTCACAATCCGAACCTATGAGCACATGACCGGCACTAGGGAAGGAGAAAATATAAAGCTTTCAAAAACTCGTAGCAAGCCTGCTAACTCGCTAAACGACAAAACTTCAACATGACAACCGTGATTGTCACCGCACAAGGGCTATGAGCCTACCTGTCAAACATAAATTGTGCAAACTATCAAATCAAAGCCATGCGGGCTATCATCTCAATCACATTAACATCTCCAATATCATGTTCTTGCTTGACTAAACAACTCATCAAATACATACAACTGACCAAGAAATACAAGAATACATATATTGGAAAATAACAATCGGAGTTCTAGATTTTATAATACATAACAATAATAAATTAATTACACAACTGATTAATAAGATAAACTCCACTGTCGAATAAGGAAATGCAGGATTAACTTAATTAAAATCACTTATCAAACTCAATCTGCAGCCTGAAAAAAAATTAAGGAGACGGGTAAACGTCTCAACTCAGTGAATGATACCAACCAATATACAAACTTGGTGTTCTACTGTCATTTAAGGATAACAGTGCTTATGCATCATGCCAAACAGCCAAACAATCACATAATCAACCAAGGATATAAATTATTCGATAGGAATCACACTAAATCTCAATATAGGAAGCCAACCCCTTATCTGGTTATCTTAATCCAAATATTGTCTTTTAATATCCAATACATAGGGCCGCAGCTATCACTGGCCTATGCCACGCAACACTGAGCGATGAGCAAACCCGTAATTGTCATACACTAGTCACAGCTCATTAAATATAACCATCATCACGATCACAATCCTAAGTGTCCTATGTCATCCCAATCTCATCCAACATCCATAAGTAATATGCAACAACAATACAATGAAGCAGTCACATACATATGTTATAATGCAACTCTTATTCATAATGCATAATTATATACATATATACATACAGTAAATGTATATACATGAAAAACAGGAAAATATATTATGAAGTATCACTCACAGACTTAACAAAATCTAAACCAGCTATCATTTTCGGAGTGTGACATATGGCAGCTAAGAAGACACCTGAAACGCCAATACTATATAACATGAAGATTATCATAACACAAACAACTCAACTTATACATACTCAAACAATTCAAAAGATTCTGCCAAAATTTCGATATAATCTCCCTTATAACTATAACATTACCCAACTGAAATAAAAGAAACACGCATTTCTAATAGTACTCATGCCTCACATAAACCAACCCTAGCTCCATAACCCTCTAATGGGCCTCCAAACTTGGCAAGTATCGCAATAAATTCAATTTGTCAATCACACAACCCAATCACATATACATATAAAAAAAGATTATTAATATATTTATAATATTGTTAAAGTAATTTATTAATTTATTAAAAAGATAATTTTATCTAAAAAGGTAATTAATAATTTAAAAACTATTAAAAGAATTATACATATATATAACTATAAACCTTTCTTTTTATTAATTTTTTTTTAATAATTGATAAACTATTTATTCATTAACATACTTTTAAATCATTAATTCTTTTAAATCATACCCTATATATATATACCAAAGAAAAGCATGTAATTAACATATCTAAAATATATTGATAAAAATAAATAATAGAAACAATATAAAATTTATATAACATATGATATTCAAATCTCATTTTCGTTAACTTATAATAATAATAATAATATATACAATTATTTTAATTAAGTCTAACTTATTAATAGTTAACTATATAATTAAAAGAAAATTATGGATAATACAAATTCATCTCAAACAACTTCATAAAATCTCACAATCAATTCAAATTATTAATTTAAACATAAAAACATATAAATACAAACAATGTACTTATTTTCTGAGCATTTAAATACCAAGCTAAATTGATAGAAAGGCGTTTAAGACTTATCGGAGTCGAATTTTGATAAACTATCATTTGAACCACGATGTATGGGTGAAATGCAACTTACCGTCTGATCATAATCACAACGACGCGTGGGGTCCACTCACTGGCGACCTGCCGGCGACGATGATGGCGAATGGAGGCGAAATTATACCAGGTGATAGATCGTGAGTCGTTGAGTTCGAATTTGTTGGCGGTGTCAACTCAATCTCCCTACGCTCGCTGAAAAACTCCTCAAAAGGTGTAAAAGGTCGAATCTTCTCTCATTGATTACAGTGACGTCAAACATCCTCACTGATCGGGGTAGGTATCAAAATGCTCATAGGATTACAAGTTTCAAAATGGTACCAAACTCGCTCAAAACTGTGGCTGGAATCAGCCGAAATTATGGATGGCAACATCGAAGACGAGGAGCTTCTAGGCGGCAGGTGTGACATCTTTCGGTAACTGCTGGTGACAAGTTTGGTGGCGTTGAGATCGCCGAAAGTTGAGATACACGATGGTGACAGCGGTGTCGATGCAGCGGCGGTCGGAGGTAGCGATCTGAACTCTGCTGTCTCTTTCTCTTTCTCTCTCTCTCTCTCTCTCTCTCTCATTGGCTAAAACCGGGGGAGCCATCTGATCAGTTGTTTTTCAACCAATTATATGAGCTGGATTATATATATAATAATAATTTTTTTTTAATAATTTAAACACATACATATTTATATTAAGTGAAAAATAATATCTTGATTTGATGGTTAACAACATGCTGAAAACAACCTTAGGTTTTGGGTTTGAAACACATAAAACTTTTTGTAAATGTATTTTATACAAATATTTTAATTAACTATTTTCACATAGATTTTTCTTTACTTTAACTCAAATACATATATTTTAAGATTTAAATATAAAACTATAATTAATTAAATAATATAATTTCAAAGTCAAAATAAAATTCAAAATTATATAAAAAAGAAAATTTTAATATAAATATAGCAAATATAATTAAATAATCATATTTTCTTATAAAATAAGATTATTAAAATAATTGAAAATTCAAGTTATTACAGAGACGGCGCTCAAGCAATTAGCATCAATTTCAAAATTAAAGTAAAATTACAAACAAAAAAATTTAAAAAAATAAATGGAAACCTAAATTGTCGACGGTGAGAGGCAACCTAGCTATCTAGTGACAAACGACCGATGACGAAGAAATATCCAAACCATACAAAAAAGAAAATACCTCGAGAGGCAGAAAGAGATGGTGAAGAAAAGAATTTTGAGAGAGAGGGAGAGGCTCGACGGTGACTGAACCCAATGAGTCGAGACTTGAGACTTGAGAGAGATGGTGAGGTGAGGAAAATAATTTTGAAAGAGAGGGAGAGAGGCAAAGGTAGAGGCAGGCTACTGCTACTAAGGCTAGGTTTATTGATTGTGAGATTATATTAAGATATATTACATATATTTTTAATAAATATAATATAAATGTAAATAATATAAATATAAATTAATATATATATAAACTTTGGTTGGTTCGATTTTAATCAAAAAAAAATTTGGTAAAAATCGAACCGAAATTTAATTCGGTTTGACAAAATATAATCCGAACTAAACTGATGTTTTATAAAATTGAATTGAATCGAATCGAATCGAATCGAATTTAATGGCTTGATTCAATTTTTAAATTCAGTTTGATTTTACTTACCCTAATATTTGATATGTAATTGTACTGTTTTTGGGCAGTATGGCTTTTATAGAAGTTTTAACAATTTATGGACTAATTGTAGCATTAACACTTTTATTTGCAAATCCTTTTGTTTAATCTTATAAGAATTGTTGCTTATTTTTTCGAATTCTATCAACATTTTATTCTTATAATTATTTATTTATTTATTTTTATTAGAACAATATAAATCTGGTTTAATACGAGCATGATTTCTCCTTTGACAATATATATATATATATATATATATATACTTTTTTTCTTTCCTTCTCATTCTTATAAAAATTTTTGAGTAACAAGATAATATCACTCTTCGCTGTGAAAAGGGGTTGGCAGTGAAATGGACATAAAGATACCTGGATGTGCAAGTTACTGCGTAGTAAGAGACGAAAATAATAATAATAATAAAAAAAATTCTTCATTGAGCTGGGTAGTTCAGTCCCGTGAATCGTGCAACTTCCACTTGCCTCTCTGGAAGTGTGCGGCGTGGCTGTAAGAGGGGGACCCACGCGGTAGCTACAGTACCAACCGCACATGTGCCAGGTGGTCGGTTTTTATTTTATTGTGAACGATTGGCCCAAGCCCCAATACTTTCTAGGGGCCTGCTAGTTGGGGAATTGTGCATGATAGGGGCCGCCAATTGAAAAGCCCAAAAGTTATTGTAGTCCAGTCAATTAATATAACAAAATGGATGAGCCCAATAATGAATTTTAAACTTATATATATATATATATATATATATATATATTTGGCATTGAAGATATTTTATAAGGTTTATAATAATAATTATTTTTGATATATTGAATCTCAGTGTTTACTAGTAAATATAATTTCTTTCATTATTCAATATTGTTGAGTTAATTATCTTCCTTGGCAAAAAAAAAAAAAAAAAAAAAAGTTAATTATCTCAAAAATATATTTTTGTAGTGTTTTCTTTAAGAGAGTTTTTTTTTTTTTAATATAAAAAAATACCACATGGATTGACTATTTTTTACTTATGGATCTGTAAATTTTTTTTTGACAAAGAAATACGTGTTTTACTCCGTTAACACTTATGGGTCCACAGCTCTAACATTATTTATGAACTCAATTTTTATTATTTTTTAATAACATTATATTTCACATAGATTAATGATTGCCACGTGGCTTAATGATCGCCACGTGGCATTCATGAATAATTAAAAAAAAACTAACATAAAATTTTATAGAAAATTGAAGAAAATCCAAATCTTTAACCCAAATCATAAATGCAAACCATTTATCAACAGCCAAAATGCACACAAAACTAACTAAAATCAAATTTTCAACAAACTGATCCATTTGTTTCTCGAGAAAATAGCAAGAAAAACAAGTTCCATACTCCACAGAGAAATTGAAGCAAAACCCAAATTATTTCAATCAATTACAACAACAATTACAAGCCCAACCTATAGATAAAAAATATATATATTCAAATTATAAATCTCACAAGCATAAAACACTATGAATTAGGAATCTTAAAATAAAATTGGGTATAAAAATGCACAATTTTCTTTATTCAAAAAATTGAATATGATATACAATAGAAAAGAAAGTTCCATGCTCCATGCTCGTTTTACTTAAAGCTCTAGACCATCTTCCTCTGCATCATACAAACTCCAATCTAGTAAAAAATGGGATGGCAAGTTGATTTTGCAGTGCTTGCCAGCAGGTTCCGCTTCTTAACAATAGAAGCATCAGAGTAAGAGGAGGTCGGTGAGTAGTGGAAGCGATCCAACATTGAACGTGCGCTGAACCTAGCTTTTCGATGACTATAGACAAATTGTGGACTTTTCATCATTAGAGAGAGAGATAAAGAGAGAGAGTACGCATAAAATGTACATAATAAAAACCTAATAATCAAAATCCAAAACAATTTTGAACTATAAATGAAGCTCAATAAAGGGTTTTTATAGATTTGAAATTTGAAGTGGAGCTGAGAATGTGAAGAGATAAAGGTAAAAATGAGGGATTTTATTTAGTTTTGCCCCAATTTGATTTTAGTTTCTGTTTGTTTGTTTTTTTTCTATCCATTAATCCACATGGCATTCACTGATTTGCCACGTGGATTAATAAACGCCACATAGCATTATGATTCCACATGGAAAATATAATTAGAAAAAAAGGGTCCATAAATGTCATGTCGGTGTCACGTTAGCAGACACTGATGGCGTTAGGACTGTGGACCCCTAAATGATAAAGGAGTAAAACACAAATTCCTCTTTGTCAAAAAAATTTTCATAGACCCATAAGTGAAAAATGATTAAACTACAAGATATTTTTTTGTATTTTTTTGCCAAAGCTTTAAGAGATAGTTTTAGTATTCATTAAAGTAAAAAATCAATACAATTGAAGTTTGTCCTTAACCCACCTCATTTGAGCTTGCAATATATTTAAGTAAAGTGTGACATTATAGATCTAACTTTTAAATTTGGAGTAATTTAGAGTTTTCCAAACAAAAATAATTAATAAACACAATATAAATAATTCTCTATTATTTCCCTTCTCTCTTCATTTCAAGCCTCCTTCACCTAGGTTTTTTCAAAGAGGTTCCCTCCGATAGTTGTGGCCACTAAAAGAGATTCCCATCCCTTTTCTTTTCTTATTTTTTTATTTCGATTTCCCTTATTAATAATCTAATCTACCCTTTTTTTGAGGCTTTTTTGTTTCCCGATCTAAGTGGGTTTTTGGTTATTTTAGAGCAAGCCTTCTCCAATGGGAATGCTGGTTATATCTGTGGTCTAATCCGCTTCTCCCTTCATTTTGTGCGCAGTGCTTTATCTGTAAAAAATCGAAGGATGGAGGGGGAAATGAGATTTGGCTAGCTCATGCTATGGTTTCTCAATATATATATATATATATATATTTATTTTTTTTTTGCTTGAGATCCTTAGCCCTTGGCAGAGGTGCAAATTTCCCAAGGCTCAGCAAATTTGGAGAGAGAGATTTGACCCTCTGTCAAAATTGCCCTGTCTCGGTTCTTCAATGGCAGATGAGGGATTTCTGTATAGCTTTATGGTTTGCTGTCTCAAGGTCAAGTCCAACCATAAATACCCTTATGGTGAAGGCATTGCTGCTTTATTTTTCACGTCTCTGCTAAGGTTGCAGAAGCAATTTTTGGCGGCAGCAAAGATCAAAGGAAGAGGGAGAAGGTATCAGGATTTTCTATGGTTACCAATCGTTTCTCAATGCCATTAGGCTATGTATTACACATATATTGGGTCTATGTCTTCTTTGAGCTTAAAGCCTAATTGTAAAAAACCTAAAATGAGTATTATATATATTTGGACTATTTGTCCTTTAATGTTGGATTTTATTGGACTTACTTATTGTATTTGAGTCAAATCTGTAACCATTTGAGATTCATGTCTCTTTGATGCAATGCTAGCAATTTCTCTTGGGGAAAAAAAAATAAATTAATAGATAGTTCCTCATTATGATTTATGAAATATTGAGAGTCACTTATACAAAATTAACAATATTTATAGTTTTATAAAAAATACATATATTCATTTGTTTGTTTGTTTCGTATTTAATTTTCTTAAATAAATATTCATTATTTCAAACACATCCATAAACTCCAATGAAAAGCTCTCGGTTTTTTTTTTTTTTTTTTTTTACGTATGATGTCGAATTCTAGATTTTATAAATATTTGATTTTTTTTTTCCAAAGATATTTGATTGTTTGATTTGAACTGAATTATTAACGAAATATTATATAGTGCATATTGTGAACATAAAAATGATACACCTTGTACGGATGATTATCACTTAAATTCATATGTAAAAAATCTTTTAAAAAAAAAAAAACTCATACGTTGTTATTTTTATTTATTTTAAAATGAAATATTAAATCAAGTCATTTATCAAAGAAAAAAAAATAAAATAGAGAGCATATTTTCCTTTGACGCTACATCTATCCTCTGCTTTGAACGTTGCTGTGGCTTGAGCTTCGACGCAAGAGCCAAGAGGAGAGCGACACCGTCCATGAAATGAAAGCACAGGCACCAAAGACCAAACCCACCCAAAAAGCCCTTTCCTTAACAACCCATATCCCTTTCTAAATAAACCATTGTTCACCTCGCTTCAAAACCTTTTGAGGGTATTTGTTAATGGCCACTTACACTTTCTCATTTCTCCCAATTTCACTCTCCACCTCCCAAATTTCTGCCGAAAAACCCCAGCACTCTTCGCTGCTACTTCCCTTAAGTTCGTTTTACGGTAACAAACTATGGATTAGGCAATCCAATTTGAGCAATTTCGTTCTCAAGTGCCATGGCTCGACGGTTGCCACAGTGTTGTCGAGTCTCCCGACTAAGCAAGTCTAGATTCTGTTTTATGTTTGTTTAGTTTGATTTTGAGGACTGGGGTGTCTAATTAGTTTTATTTGGTTGGTTTTTGCAGGAAACACCCTTCAGAGAAGACCCCAAAGTGCGTATTGGTGATTGAGTTGATTATATATTTGTAATTTGAGGCATTGATTAGTGTACTGATTTAAAGAAACCTTTGTGAGTGATTAGATGGTCTGCAAGGGCGATAAGATCGTTTGGTTTGGGGGAATTGGAGGCGAGGAAGCTCAAGTACCCAAATACTGGAACTGAAGCACTTCTAATGGGGATTTTGATTGAAGGTTAGTAATCAATAACTATACTCTTTTTTTTTTTATTTTTTTTAATTTTAAGTAGCCGTTCATGACTTGTGGGTAGCATAGAGTAGAATTTGAAAATAATAAGTCGTTCTCCCAACTAAACATGTATCACGTTTTGCCTGATGGATTGCTCAGGTGACGATAGTGCAAAATCATTTCATTTTTGAGTGATGGATTAAGTGAAAATGATTAATAGGCAATTTTCATTATATTAAACTCAGATAATCTCGATGAGCAAGGATATGGTTTTGAGCTTCCAATTAATAGGGGAAAAAAGGTCATTGCCCAGTTAAACTATGCTTGGGAAAAAATTAAATGACTCTCCTTTATGTTTGTATATTATTCTTCATGATATTTTTAATGGTAGTAACGTCTTTTGACTTTATACATGACTACTTTTAAACCAAGAAGTACTGCTCCTATTCTGAAAGGGTTGTATACATGTTGATTGGTGAGAGGAGGGCAATATTTATAACTAAGGACTAATGATGTAGTGGTTATAATTCCCTAAATCTCTCAAGTTCTTGATACGTCAACTGTTAAGATTAACTGGATATGCTATTACTATGACATTGTAATATGCATTTTTTGTTTTATTTCTCCTTTAAGAATTTTATTGAATCTTTTTTATGTTCATTTGCAGGAACAAGTCCAGCTGCAAAGTTCCTAAGGGCTAATGGGATCACCTTTTTCAAGGTCCGTGAAGAAACTGTAAACTTACTTGGGAAATCTGACTTGTATTTTTTCAGTCCTGAGCATCCCCCGTTGACTGAACAGGCTCAAAGAGCCCTTGATTGGGCTGTTGATGAGAAACTAAAATCAGGTGCTTTTTAATGTCTTCACGGTGCAAGTTGCGGTTCCAAATATATCTTATTAGGGTGATGTTGAGTATGTATTGAGAAGTTAACTTGGCGAAAGGAATATGTTTATGCATGAAATTAGTTGCATATGTGGATCATGATCTTTGTAATCTAATTTTAACTAGAAAACACGTGGTTTCATGATACTAAATTAATATATTTTTACTAGAAAGTTATCTTGAATCTTTAGGAAAATAACGCTGCTTCAGTCACGCACTTGAAGCAGTTGATATGTACAATTAGATCTTTCAGAGGTTGCCTTTGTTCAGTTGTGGTTAATATTTCAATCTATGATTGATCACATTATTTTTGGAAAACATAGTCGAGCTTGGAAGACTCATGTTGGATGTAAATACAAATATCAATTGTGAAATTATGAGAATGGAAGATGGAGTTTGCCTAGAATTCTGTGTTTGCTTTTGTACTTTTGCTTGGCTCATGTCACTCATGTTAATTTCTGGTAGCATATTAAGAGTCAAGAGTCTTTGGAGTTTCCTTCTTGTGATTAGTATCCAACAATTTCTCCAGACTGTTTCATCTAAAATCTTTTACTGGGTGTTCTATTTATCCAATTGTGTAAGGTATGTGTTGTGAGTTTTTGGTATGTTATTTTGAATGACATTTTTGATGTTTTCAGTTCCCTTCTGTTTTTCCTTTTTGGTTTTTCTATTTTGAAGAGTCAACATGGGTTTACTTATGGTGATTCAAATACGATATGCGTTAAATATTGTGTTATTGTCATTAAAATCAGCGTATGATGATTTTACAGGTGCACACATATTCTTATTGTTTGCATCGTTGGTGTCTTACTTGATTGTTGTGTGAATTACAGGCGATGATGGAGAAATAACCACAACTCATATACTTCTAGGGATTTGGTCAGAATTAGAATCTGCAGGTCACAAAATTTTGGCAACTCTAGGTTTCAATGATGAAAAGGCCAAAGAGCTCTCTAAATCTGTAAGTTTGAACACTTGTATAATGTTTAGGCATAGTCTATACAGTATTTCTACTTACCTGGTTCTCCATGCATGCAGATGAATGAAGATGTTGTCTTGAGCTCAAAGTAGGGAGGTCAATAGCTTTTCTGGAATGTGTCTGGCTTGTAAACCCAAATACCTTCTCCTCCACAGGTTTCAGAGGATAGATAGTTCCTTCTTGGTGGAGCAAGTTTGTTGTTAAGGAGGTTCCATTTTTTTTGGGGTTAAGCTTAAGCGGATTTGCATTTGCAGCTGGAGATGTTGAAATTCACATTTTTCTGTACAAGGAATTTTGTGGAATCCATTATTTGGCTCTTTCTGTAGGGATTGATTTTCTTGCTGATTCACTCCGATTTGTTGCTTTTATTTTAACTAAATCTTTCATCATATTCCTGTTTTTGGTTTTGCTAATAGTATAAGTTGACAACTGAGCTTCTTTGAAAATCAAAAGCAAAAAGCTCTTGAAACTTGTGAATTGCCCTATCATATTTTGAATAATACATTTCTATAATTTCATTCTCCTCCAAAAAACGACTTACCAGCCAAAAGAAGAAAAAAAAAGGTATGCTTGTTGTGGATTAACTTGCAGCGAGCGTGACGGAAATGCCATGGTTTTGTTGAAGAGCATGGGGAGATGAGGTGCTATGGCATTCATTTACCAGTTTTGCTTTTGAATTTTGTTCTATCAACAGCTTTCAGCACTGTATGTAAAAGAGGTGATAGCTTTAGAGGCACAACTAAATTGTACATCTGTGTAGCAACGTCTAGGTTTTGATTCATATAAACTGGAGTTTGCACGAATAAAGGCTCAATTCATTGCATGATTGGTGTTTTATTACTTACGAGTGGAATTCTTCGTGTTCTTACCAATACATCAACCAATAATATCGAAACACATTCATATTTAATTATAAATCCTCACTAATTAATTAACTTCAGAAAAAAAAAACATGAAAATAGAACTTTTTTTTATAAATAATTTCAAAATTATAATATGTAGAAAAATATAAACTAAATATTTTTAAAGAATTAAAATATAAAATATCACCAAATACTCAAAAAATATATATAAAATATAATTTTAAATAATCTATAAAATTATATTATATAAAGATAGGATGAAAAGGGACTATTCCACAGCGAAAGAAAACCTGCCCCGCCCAATTGTTGTTTCTGATTCAAACTCCCAAAAACGGAACTGGCTTGTCGTCGGTTAAAATTTACCTACTATCATTTTCACTGTCATACTAAATCCCTCCCGCCAAACACAATTCAGGATTTGGCTTCAAGTCTATCTCTACACTCTCTTCTTTCTTTCACCGTAGTCATCTCCTAGTTCTGTTCAACTCCGTTTTCTCCAGTATCCTCTTCCTCTCTCGCCAATTCCAAACCCTAGAATCCCAAATAATCGCGAAAATGAGTTTCGCTGCCTACAAGATGATGCACTGGCCTACCGGCATCGAAAACTGCGCCTCCGGCTTCATCACGCATTGCCGAGCAGATTTTGTCCTCCAAATTCCTACTATCCAGACCGACGATCTCGATTCTGAATGGCCTGCGAAGCGTGGAATTGGTCCTGTTCCTAACCTCATTGTCACCGCCGGTAACGTTCTCGAAGTTTATGTGCTTAGAGTTCAAGAAGAGGACACCAGAGAGTCCAGAAATTCCCGCGAAACGAAACGGGGAGGGGTCATGGACGGAGTCTCCGGAGCTGTGCTCGAGCTCGTTTGCCACTACAGGTCTGTTCTAAGTTACATATAGATGTCTGTATCTATAGTTTTGCTCAAATTCATTGGCATTGAAGGTGCTTTCCTTCTAACGTTTAATATCATTTCCGTAGTGTTAGTTTAACTTATAAAAGAGTTGATAAATGACCAGTTCATTGATTGTTTTAAACTACTTTTGTAGGTTGCATGGTAACGTGGAGTCAATGGCGGTACTGCCTATAGAAGGTGGTGATGGTTCCAGAAGAAGAGATTCTATTATCTTAGCATTTAAAGATTCAAAGATATCAGTTCTGGAGTTTGATGATTCAATACATGCACTCCGCACAAGGTAACGTAAAGGTCAACCATCCTTGAATATGTGACTCTTGATTGAATTTTTTTATGCCCGGGCTAAATTATTTAATATGAATCGATGCGTTTTTGTCATCCATGGACTACATGGATAATGTTTTGCTTCTCAATATTTTTGAGAAATTTTATGTGCTTATCTTAAGGTTTGAATTCCTTTTTCAGCTCTATGCACTGTTTTGAAGGTCCAGAGTGGCTTCATTTGAAAAGAGGTAGAGAATCTTTTGCCAGAGGTCCATTAGTAAAGGTTGACCCTCAAGGCAGATGTGGTGGTGTTCTTGTTTATGATCTGCAGATGATAATACTTAAGGCTGCTCAGGTCAATTTTTTGCCTCTTAATCTATTTAAACATTAATCTCTATGTTATTCAATTGCATTTTAGAGAAAAGAGTAAGCTGATAAAACTTTCTTTTGAGATGGATTATGTTCCTAAACAGAGAATATAAATTAATCATGTTGATTGCATTGCATATTGGCCTTGTTCAATTAAGTTTTATATATTTATTTTAGATGAATAAACTGATCTTGTATTGTAAATATGTGAATATCAAAAAGTTGTAATTGGATGTTGCCTTCACGCACTAGTCAAAAAGTTATCGAAGCTTTAGGGCCTTTTTACTTACATGTTTTCATTTTCTAGTTTTTATTTTCAAAGAAAACTGAAAAAATGAGTAGAAAATGCATTTATTTGCTATAATTTAAAAATTATTTTCAATTTTAAAACATGAAAAATTTATTTATTTAACAATAATGATGATGGTGGTGGTGGTGGTGGTGGTGAAGGTGAAGGTGGTGATGGTGGTGGTAGAGGCGGTGGAGGTGGAGGTGGTGGTGGTGATGGTGGTGATGTGATGTTATTTTTACTTAGAAAAATTAATGAAAAAAATTTTAGAAAAAATTTTAAACTTATTTTCTAATTTTCTTTTAAAATAATGAAAACATTGAAAATAGTTTTCTGGTGAAATTTTTTTGTAAAACAGTCAAAGTAAATACAAAATTCTATTTTCTGTTTTCATTTGAAAAGGTTTTTAAAAAACTGGAATAATTTTCTCTAAGTAAACAGGCCCTTAAGTTCTCAATTGTTTTTATACATGAAGGCATCCTGGATTTCATTTTTATTTAAATCCTAAGGTCAAAGAATTTCAAAAGGTGAGCAACTTTTTAATTGCTATTAGTATTTTGTACCATTATCACAAGTTGCATTTCTTCTCATGAAATTTTTTGAATTTCTCTTCAAAAGTAGTAAAATAACTGGATAATAGGAGACTAAAAATGTTAGGGATAACATTTCCTGTAAATCTAATGATGCATGATCAATCATTTTGCCAAACCAGCAGACAGCAGTAAAGGGATGATGCATTAGATTAACTGCTACCCTCTTATATTTCCTAGGAGAAAGCATCACTTGTTTTTCTAGAAAATAGGTGTTGCATGTTTTCTTAATTATTTTACTTATTTTAGAGATTTGAGGATTTCTTTTTTAAATTTGTCCTTTTTTTTTTCCTCTCATGTAAGTTTTCACATGAATTTTTGGTTTTAGGCCGTCTCTGGGTTGGTTGGAGATGATGACGCTCTTGGTTCTGGAGGTGCTATCTCTGCCCGTATCCAATCATCTTGTATTATCAATCTACGAGACTTGGACATAAAGCATGTCAAAGATTTTATATTTGTACATGGTATGTCTGATTAACATATGAGTTTTTGATTGTAGATAACAATTCAAAAGGTATAACTAGTTTGTGAGTAATTATATTTGGCTTGTGAACTTCTAAATAGTTTCAGATATGCATGATGACATGAACGTTAGGGGCTGTTGCACTGTGTAGTGGTAAAGGTTTTTGGACTTCTAATTACAGAGTGAAGTCTGCATATATGCTAAGGAGTAGAACTATTAATTTAAATTCTCCTTCTCAGGACTCTATTTTGGCAGGACCAAAATTATGCAATGACCTTTAATGATAATGTGAAAATACTAGTAAAAAAAGTGGATATCAATGTAGCTCCTAGCCCTTGGAAGCTGGATCGGGTGGTAAGGGGTTGGACGTGGTGGGGATAGATTGTTATTTCAAGTCTGTCTTACTAAAAGAATTGGAAAAGCCAATGATAGCCTTAAAAAATGAAAGGTTTACCCCTTTTCTTTTCTGGTGATTTCTTTTGTTTGCTTGGGTATTTTATATCTGCAGACTGGAATGAGAATTGATGCCCACAGAAACAAAGTGGAATTTGGGTGAATGCTTTTAGACGGTTTTTGACTGTCTAGTGCCCACCATATATATATATATATATATGTATGTATGCATATGTGTATTTTTGTTTGTGTTTAATTTAATTTAGATTTCAAGATTTCAACTGTGAATCTGAAGTATGCTAGTCTACCTTTTAACCCTAAGGCATCAGAATTCACTGTGTATTTCTTAGTAACCTTTTGGTAGATATTGTTTTCATGTGGCATCTCTTGCGATGGACCTGATGCAGCATGCAAAATTTGTTCATTTAAGAATTCTAATAGATTTTACTCCTGTCTTTTTTTTTTTTTGGTTGCTTTTGTGATCTTAATACCATAAGTCTGAACTGTTGTAACATATATAGATTATATTGAGCCTGTGGTGGTTATCCTTCACGAGCGGGAGCCTACTTGGGCTGGGCGCATCTCATGGAAGCATCATACTTGCATGATTTCTGCTCTTAGTATCAGCACAACTTTGAAGCAGCCTACCCTCATATGGTCATTTGTGGTATGTTGTTAACTAAAAGGAATCTAGAAGAATGATGAAATATTTCGAGAAAGGTCTTTAATTTTTGACAGGATCTTAATTCCTATAATGTGGCCGGGAAGTTAGGGTAAATTGGTTATTGTTAGGTAGTATGCTGCTATTAATTAATACTAAATATCAAAGCATCAAATTTGATATTGTAATTGTCATGAATTATTATGATCTTTGGTAAAAATATCTTGGCTTTCAGCTACAGGGTAATTGGTAAATGGCTAAAATCTTTCATTTTCTAATCAGATACTGGACATTGTATAAAGTAATAAGCTATCTTGCATTAGCTGATAATAGTCATCTTTAGATTTTGTGTTGTTTGCAAAAGTTGTTCTTATGTCAAGTTTGTGTTTGTTTCTTTGGTCAGAATCTTCCGCATGATGCTTATAAGCTGCTTGCTGTGCCATCGCCAATTGGCGGTGTTCTTGTGATTTGTGCAAACACTATCCATTATTACAGTGAGGTAGACTTCTTTCATTGCATTTGGCACTTTAATTTGTGACAGCAGCTTTTGTCCGTTATATGCATAATAATATATTAATATCTTGTTTGTGCAGTCAGCTACTTGTGCATTGGCCCTGAACAACAATGCTGTTTCTACTGATAGCAGGTCCATCTCTCTCTCTCACGTGTGCACACCCCCCCTCCCCTCCTGCACCTCTTGGAGCAAATGAATTTATGCATATGCTTTATCATCTAATTGCATAATTGTTTTGTGAAACAATGGACTTTCTAGAAAATTGAGTTGTTCATGTATAGGTTTCACTTAAGTTAACCTATATCTGAGGTTTCAGATTTGTTTTATAATTAGGTTACTTTGTTTTGTGTATTTTACTCTTTTTTTTTTTTTTTTTTTTTCCAGTCAAGAGCTTCCAAGAGCAAGTTTCAGTGTGGAACTTGATGCTGCCAAGGCAACTTGGTTATCAAATGATGTAGCCTTGCTGTCAGCAAAAAATGGGGAACTTTTGTTACTGACCCTTGTTTATGATGGAAGGTAAGTGCTGCCACCTTATGATTTAACTTATAAAGGTTCTTATTATCTTTTAAGCTGAAGGTAAGACCAGCAAGTAAAAGTATAGAGAGGATTTGTTTTGTCCTCTTCTTTTTTTTTTTTTTCTTTATAAAATCAATGGATGATGTAATTATTTGGTTACATGCCTTTATAGACTTCAAGGTCACAACATACATTTTGAGGCTAGTGTGTGACCAGATTTACGAATGCTCTAAGTTTCACTTCAGAACATGTCATTGTGATTTTAAACAGTAGTGGCGGTCAGAGAAATTGATTCCTGGTACAACTCTGTTGATAAGACTTAGTGTTGGGTAACTTGGGTTGACTATTATTTTGCAGTGGTACAGGTATCTGTTTGTGAATATAGAATGGGAATAATTAAACAGATGTACATATATTGTAAAAGTGACTCTGGTGAGTAGGTACTCAGTTTTGAAAATTTAGCTTGGTATAAAATTTTACTAGAGATGCTGCTTCATTGATGTTTGATAGTCTTTTGTAAAGTTGAGTTTTTTCATAACTGATACTTTGTTCAGTTGTTTTAACTAATGGAATTTTAGAAGTCATTATTATTCTTTGCTTGACAAGCTTTTACAAGTTTAAAGAAACTGCAACCTATGATTCTTTTTACTCTTCCATTGAGAAGAATGATGTGTGAGGACCAATTTAACATTGACACACTGATTTGTCCAATTGTTGATTTTAACACAATTAACAAACAAGACAAGTTTAAAGACAACATGAATGCTTTCTTTGAGAATTCATCTAAACAGTTGAATCTCCTCAACCACTCCCCTCAACCTCTCTTCTGCAAATGGACAAAAAAAAGATTAAAATAAAATAGTTAAAAATATATATATATATATATATATATATATATATATATATTTTCCTACTTTTCATATGGTGTGTATTCATTGCTTGAATTTGTGATTTCATAAATATTTAATTTTCTTTGTTTAGTCATGGAATCAGATAGTTTTAATTGTGGATAGCTCATATATTGACTGTTTTTTTCCTTTCACTTGAAGGGTCGTACAGAGGCTTGATCTTTCCAAATCCAAAGCTTCAGTACTTACGTCGGTTAGTTGCTATTTTCAGATGTTTGCTTGTATTACTTTTTCTCTGTTATTCATTCTTCTGGTTTCACTGTTATAAAGCTTAACCATATTCTACTGGGACAATTTGCTGAACTTCCTATAGGACATTACAACAATTGGGAGTTCGTTATTTTTTCTGGGCAGTCGTTTGGGGGACAGTTTGCTTGTGCAATTTACTTATGGATTGGGATCTTCAATGACATCATCTGGTTTGAAAGAAGAGGTACCATATTGGAAGCCATCCACTTCTCTGTAGTTAAAGTGATAAGTTTCTATTGTATTTCCAGCTTCTGAACTGCAGCTGCTTCTTTTGGATCATGTAGTTAATAATGTCATCTTAAAATTGCCAAAATAGTTAATTTTATTGTTCTGAAACCGGTCTTGGAAATTTACATGCTGATAAACATTGAAAAAAAAATTCCTTTTCATTCTTGTTTTCATCTCTTTTTCAGATTTTATGAATTTCAGAACAATTGTTTCAATGTTTTTTGGGATCCTTCTTCCATAAGTTTTTGGGTTGTATTGCTACAGGTTGGAGATATTGAAGGTGATGTTCCTTCAACAAAGCGATTGAAGAGGTCACCTTCTGATGGTTTGCAAGATATGGTTAGTGGGGAGGAGCTTTCTTTGTATGGTTCAACTACCAACAATACAGAATCAACACAGGTTGTTTAAGCTTATTTTCTCCTTTATGTTTTCATGCCTATAGGATCTTGTAGACTTGATAAGGAGGGAACAATTTCATCTGGAAAAGGGTCTGTAAGATCCTACTAGTATAAGACAACATGTTCATGACACTAACAATTCTGCATGGAAATATATTTTGGCCAGCCCGGCTTTTTTATTTGGCAATGCGTGTTGTTTGTTATTCTTCCAAACAAACCTATCAATTATCCTTGGCTATAATGATTAGCAATGTGCCTCCCAGGAGGAATGTTCATGACCAGGAGTTAAAGACCTTTAATTTTTTTGATAATTTTCTTTAAGATGGGATGAATATGAATTGAGAAGATGGGTTAGATGGATGGGATCTAGAAGAAGCTGCTTTAAAAGTATGGCCATTGTTATGGGGTCATAGAAGTTGGTAGAGACAGACTTGTTGGAGATACGTAGGTCTCATTTTTTGCTTTGGAGGCTTGATTTTGACAATGGTAACCTTAAAAAAGGGGGATAATTCTGGTGATAGGTGCCTTCTTAGTCCGAGGGATGTTGAAACAGGTTTCATTTCTTGTTGCTTTTGTTGGAAGTAGTTTGCAAGAGGTGTTGTTTCCAGTTATTGGTATTTAGTAAGGACTGGCTTCAAGATGAGTTATGAGCTGGAGGAGCAAGTGTTGCATGATGACAAACAACTTCTTTCTTTTGATTCTTCTCACTGCTTTTTGGTTAGTTTTGAGGAAGGTATTTATATTGACTGATGGTTTAGAACCTTTTTTGTAATTCTTTTTAATGATGCTTTTGTTGTCGTGTATTTTGATGATTCCCACTCGTATAGGCTAGAGATAATTTCCTTTCTTTTGGTGCTTGGAATGTTCTTTTTGGTGTTCTCTTTTAACACAATTATTCTTCAATTTCCTATCATCTGCAAGACCATATATGTGCATTTGAAATATTGTTACAATTATGAAAAAAAGAAAAAATACTGCCACGACTTCTCTGGCAGAATTACTTATCATAACACAGTTAGTGATATCGCAGCAACTTTTTCTATGTTGATTGAATTCTCACTTGGGTTTTTCCTGATAACAATTATCTTTTTCCTTCTCCTTGTTCTGTGCCTTGATGGATGCAGAAAACTTTCTCATTTGCAGTGAGGGATTCATTGATCAACGTTGGTCCTTTGAAAGACTTTTCATACAGTTTAAGGATAAATGCTGATGCAAATGCAACTGGAATTGCTAAACAAAGCAACTATGAACTGGTTAGTTAGGCATGTTATATTGCTATTTTATTTAGTTCTCCATATTGATCTTGAAAAGATCATCATAGATTAAGAAAAGTGAAAAAATGGTAATACATTGCCATGGTTTTGACCCAAACATGTTTTACTGGCCTCCTCTTGCAAGTCTGGGTACTGCTACATGCTTGTGTTACTTATTCAGGCTCTGACATCTCACACGAGTTCTTATTTATTTATATATTTCAGACTACAAGCCAATCTAGTTTCTAAATGTAATATTTCTTATGTGTTTTGGGTACTTTATTCAGGTGTGCTGCTCTGGTCATGGGAAAAATGGTGCTCTTTGTGTTCTTCGGCAATCGATTCGCCCAGAAATGATTACAGAGGTTTCCCTTACTATTAACTTTCCATTGAGTTGTGCATGGAAAATAGCTTTGGGTTTTAAATTTGTGCATATTTTATGTACTTCCTTATGGATGATGAGTTGCATATAAATTATAACATCATCATCTTATCATCGTGAATTACATTTTGGATAGCTAATCCACACAATTTGCCAGGCAGTCCTGACTGGCAGTAACTCTTGCTCTTCTTTCCCTTTAGTAAATTATCAAACGGAAGAATTCATAGAACTGCATCACTTAGTATCTTTCAAGCTTCAACCCTTCATTACCTTAAGTTGATGTGTAAATGACAATTAATCTTATTGCAAGAGCTAGTTTAAATTATGGTATGTGCAGCATTTTATATTTATGGTATAATATTTCTTAATTGTTGGAATTGGGTTCATGACCATATTTACCACGTCTTTATAATTGGGTAACAGTAGCATGCTCTCATGGATAAAACATAAAGTACTTTCTTGGTCATATGGGTGACAGTATTGTTTGCTATCATTGATGCAAAAAGTTCACATGTTGATATCATCCTTATGCGTGACTGTTTATGTAAATTGAATTGTTATCTGCATAATTTTTCATTTCTACATTGTTCATCTAATGTTCTATCATGTCTCTGGAAGCACTAAGACTTTTCTATTCTAAGTGCACCTTCTCTTATATGTATGCTTCAATTTGCAGGTTGACCTTCCTCGTTGTAAAGGAATTTGGACTGTTTACCATAAAAATTCACGTGGTCATAATGTTGATTCATCTAAAATAGCTGTAGTCGACGATGAATATCATGCATATTTGATCATAAGTATGGAGGCTCGCACTATGGTACTCTCTCACTTTTTGTAACAAAAATAGAAGTTGTCTACAAACTTTGTGGATTATTTCCTATTCAGCTATTTATGTTATATCATAAAAAAGATCTGTTTAATTTCCTATCTGAAATAGAACAACCTTGGAAAAAGATCCATGACTAAGATCTTTAAATCATACATTAGGTTTTCCAGTTTCATTTTTCATTTTCTTTTTCTGTTTTTGTGCACTCTTTGTTTCTTTTTTTTTTTTCCATGCAAATCTATCCAACGCTTGGTGTTAGATCAATTTTTAATTTGTGGTTATATTTCACGTATGATGGATAGATTTGTAACTAGAGGTAGTATTGTGAATTGGAGTTTCTTTGCAATGTAATTAAGGTGGTGTTTGGTAAAACTGAAAATTAAGTGTTGAATAAAATAAGTGATATAATTTTTAAATGGTAAAATTATTTAAAAATCTAATCACTTATTATATTCGGTATAAATTTTAAGTTAAAAATTTCGACTTATCATTTTAAGTGTTTTTTTACTTAATTGAGACTTTTAAGATATGCGTTACTAAACAATTTAAAACGATTAAGTGCTGAAAGTTTTAAATTTAAGTGGTGAATGGTGTTATCAAACACTACCTAAGCCTAAAATCTTTTTTCACCTTATGATAAATCCAGCTTCTTTGGGCAATTCTGAACAGTTTTTGTATTTTCTAGTCCAACTCATTCCGAGTTAGCTTTAGTCTCACAAATGGAAATGTTCTTTAGTTGTACAGTCTATGGTTGGCATCATATAATTGGCTTTTGCAATGTCTTCCTATTTTTGTATGATGAATAGGTACTTGAAACTGCTGATTCTTTGACGGAAGTCACTGAAAGTGTGGACTATTTTGTACAAGGAAGGACAATTGGTGCTGGCAATTTGTTTGGAAGGTTAGAATGTACTGAGTTTAAGTTGTTTGAATTTATTAATTCATGGAACCTTTTCTTTTCTCGTTTTGGCATGCTAGTTTGTTCGATTCATTTGGTTTATATTTGAAAATGGGTCTTGATTGTTGATTAATTTGTTTAAAATAAATTTGATTGAAGTACCTCTTTTGGTCAAATGCACTTTTTTTTTTGTTAGTATTCATCTCAGGAAATCAAATCTTTGCTTTATATGTCAATATGTTCTCTTTCTGATAAATTTAACACTTACATTTTTGCTATTATGTTTTACTTTGGCATCATGCAATGTTTTCTATATATAATTAATAGAACATGAAAATTCTATATCTGCTACTTCATGCATTCTCCCCTCTTCTCTTTTCAGGCGTCGAGTTGTCCAGGTTTTTGAACGTGGTGCTCGAATTCTAGATGGTTCTTTTATGACTCAAGACTTAAGCTTCGGAGCTTCAAACTCTGAATCTGGCCCTGGTTCTGAGAGTCCGATGGTGTCATCTGTTTCTATTGCTGATCCATTTGTGTTGGTAAGAATGACTGATGGAAGTATTCGGCTTCTTGTTGGAGGTATGTTTTGTTATGAATAACTTCACATGTATGTTGAGTATTGTGATCTTCTTATCATTTACGCTCTTTCCAAAGGTACTTGCTGCAGCATGTGCTAATGACAATAGGTCCTCATGAACTTGTCAGTTGGGTGGTTCCTTTGAATTGAATTAGGAAATTCTAACTTGTAGACTCTAGGTTCAAATACCATTGGCATAAGGAATCTGGGGGTTTTTATTAGATGAGGCAGGGCTGTCCCTTGTTACTTAGCAATTAGCATCTAATAGGCCATAGCCCAAAAAATAAAAATCCTTGAAAACTTATTATACTCACGAGGGCATTATAAAGATTGGATCTCAAAAACGAGCCTCATATACTATAGGTTTGGCCAAAATAAAATATAAAGCAAGTATATACAAATGAAAGTTAACATAGAGTAGAGGGTTGCCCTTGTATATATATATTGGGGGTGGGGGCATCATTATATTTTGAAAAATTTAAATGAAATTTGAAGGGTAATTTTTCTTCGTCTCTTTCTTGGATTTTAACTATGCACATCTTTAACTTGGAATTACAGATCCTTCAACTTGCATGGTTTCCATCAATACTCCATCTGCCTTTGAAAACTCCAAGAAATTAGTATCTGCCTGCACACTATATCATGATAAGGGACCACAGCCTTGGCTCCGGAAGGCAAGTACAGATGCATGGCTTTCTACTGGCATTAGTGAAGCCATAGATGGTGCTGATGGTGGCTCGCATGATCAGGGAGATATATATTGTATTGTATGTTATGAGACTGGTGCACTTGAAATATTCGATGTGCCAAATTTCAATTCTGTGTTCTCTGTGGAAAAGTTTGTGTCTGGAAAAACCCATCTTGTTGATACCTATGTGCGGGAACCACTCAAAGATTCACAGCAAATGATGAACGAAAGTTCTGAAGAAGTGACTGACCCAGGAAAGAAAGAAAGTACTCACAATATGAAGGTTGTTGAGTTGGTAATGCAGAGATGGTCTGGACATTATAGTCGCCCTTTTCTTTTTGGAATACTGATAGATGGGACAATCCTTTGTTACCATGCTTACCTGTTTGAAGGTCCAGATGGTACTTCTAAAATAGATGATTCTGTTTCTGCACAAAATTCTGTTGGTTTAGGCATCAGTAGTTCTTCAAGACTTAGAAATTTGAGATTTGTTCGTGTCCCCTTGGATAGTTACACAAGAGAGGAAACATCAACTGAGTCCTCATGCCAGAGGATTACCATTTTCAAGAATATTAGTGGTTATCAAGGGTTTTTCCTTTCTGGATCAAGACCAGCTTGGTTTATGGTCTTTAGGGAGCGAATAAGAGTTCATCCACAGGTCAGAAGTGTTTTCCACTAATGAGTTAAATTTGACTTTTTTTTGACATTTAAATATTACTGTATGAGCAAGGATGCAACTAATTAAATGCCTTTTATCCTTTTGCTCAATCTCAACCTTTTTTTCATTATACTTTATTTCCTTTTTGCAGTTATGTGATGGATCTATTGTAGCCTTCACTGTTCTTCACAATGTTAATTGCAATCATGGCCTCATTTATGTTACTTCCCAGGTTTGAAAATAAAACAATTTTTTTTTCTGGCTGATATTATGCATTTTAGCTTCAGTGGAAATTCAATTTCATGTTCCTATCTTATAGGGTAATTTGAAGATTTGCCAACTGCCATCTGTCTCAAGTTATGACAATTATTGGCCAGTGCAAAAGGTCCTCCCCAATCCCCCTATCCACCATTCTTCTATCTTATTTACTAGTAAAAGCTATTTTGTACTCATTAGAAGTTATGTGCTGGTTAGGTTCCACTGAAGGGAACTCCACATCAAGTGACCTATTTTGCAGAGAAGAATTTGTATCCAATTATAGTTTCAGTTCCTGTGAGTGTCTTTTCTATCTTCCACTGAATATTTTCTTGCTTTTCTTTTATATATGATGCTTGTATCGGTTTAAATAAGCTTAATGTAGTACTTGTGTGGCATAGCTCATACGCCAACACTGCCTTTTCTGAACTATATATAAGGATTTATGTAACAGTTTTCTGTCTGGAGCATATCCTGAAGCAGTAATGCCGTGTCTATTCTCTGCAGGTTCAAAAGCCATTGAATCAAGTTCTTTCATCACTGGTTGATCAAGAAGTGGGCCATCAAATTGAGAATCATAATTTAGGTTCTGATGAACTGCATCGAACTTATAATGTAGAAGAATTTGAAGTTCGAATCTTGGAACCAGAGAGAGCTGGTGGCCCTTGGCAAACTAAGGCAGCAATCCCAATGCAAAGTTCTGAAAATGCGCTTACTGTGCGAGTGGTTACACTGTTTGTAAGTGTGGTCTTTCACAATTCCAACTACTTCATTTCTCTAATATTGAAGGTGGGATGGGGAAGTGGTGGACTATCACTTTTGTGATTTTTCTTTGAGAAAGTTGATGTTTTAAGAGTTTGTGACGAAGACACTCCTGCTGATTTGGTTATATATTTATTTTTTTTAAAAATTGAAATAATTTCTGTCACATATCTGTGCCTCTGTGGTTCACTTTTCACTTATGTAGTACTGCATTGCAGAATACAACCACAAAGGAGAATGAAACTCTTTTAGCCATTGGGACTGCTTATGTGCAAGGAGAGGATGTTGCGGCCAGAGGACGTGTGCTTCTGTTTTCTGTTGTGAAAACTACAGAGAATCCCCAAGTTTTGGTATGTTTTGGATTAATTAATTTACTTTAAAATATCTTTTTTTTCTCCTTAAACTCAAGCAATGTAAAATTTCTAACATTTCCTCAAATAATTTTTTTCTTTGTTCTTGCTAAATGTCTGTATGCTTCAGTATTTATTTAGTCACTTTTATTTCCAGGTTTCAGAAGTTTATTCTAAGGAGTTGAAAGGTGCTATATCTGCTTTAGCTTCACTTCAAGGTCATCTGTTGATAGCTTCCGGTCCTAAAATTATTTTACACAAGTGGACCGGTACAGAATTGAATGGTGTTGCATTTTTTGATGCTCCACCATTATATGTTGTAAGCTTAAATATTGTAAGTTTTACTCAACATCAACATTTCTTCTTATCATTACTTTAGTCAGCTATCAGTCCTTTGATTTTGGCTCTTAATTGGTGTGAGATATCTTATCTGAAGTTATGCCAAATTCATTTTGGAATTTTTCATGCTTATTTTTCTGCTTGTCAGTATGGGTTGTCAAAAAGGAAGGGAAGAGAAAGAGGTTGAAAGATGCAACCTCTGATTTTTTTTTTTTAAAAAAAGGAACCTTATAGCGTGTTAGATTATTTTGACACCAATAGCTGGATTCATGTAACCTAATTTGCAGGGAATATCTTAAAAATTTCTTGCACGTGTTCTTTTTATTAATTCTTAAATGCAGTAAATGCTTGGTTTTATTATGGAATTAAGGGTTAGTTTTTAGTTAGTAATTTCTATTTATTGTTATGTTATCGAGCAGCATTGCATATGATTAGGTTAAAGTGGTGAGAAAAGCACTATACAATGTATTTATGCCGTCTTTATTATTCTTTTTTATTTGTTGATCTAAACCTTCTTTACTGGATTTGCTTTTTTCCTATTAATGCTCATTTCACTTCATTGCAGGTCAAGAATTTTATCCTCTTGGGTGATATTCACAAAAGCATATACTTTCTTAGTTGGAAGGAGCAGGGAGCTCAACTTAGCTTATTGGCAAAGGATTTTGGTTCACTTGATTGTTTTGCAACCGAGTTTTTGATTGATGGAAGTACACTTAGCCTCGTGGTTTCAGACGAACAAAAGAACATTCAGGTCAGTACCTTCTTCACATGTTGCATTTATTGCTATACATTGGTTGACAACATTAGGAGGTTAGAACAAAATCATACATTCTTTGCTTATGATGAAAATCTTTTTTTTATTTGACTGGAAATTAGTCCCCTTCATTGTCATGTGGGAAGTTACTTTTTGTTGTTTCTTTTGTTTTGTACTCGGCTAAATCATCTTGGACTACACTTTCCCTGCTGAAATCCCTAAACAATTATTCATAGCTGTCCTCATGCCTTTACTTATTAATGATGCATTGTTGCAATGAAGTTGCAAAGTTTTTGTGAAGATGTGGAGAAAAAAGGCATGAATTGATGTAGATATAGCAAATTAGGATTTCTTCTGTGTGGCCCTTTTATTTACCATATTCCCTACTTCCAGACACCATTATCTTGACTGTATGTTTTTCTTGAATCTTCTGTGATATTTTTTTTAAGAAAAAATGAGACTATTGGACAATGTAGGATTTTTTTTTTTTTTTTTTTTGGGGTAGGATGTATTATAGTGAAGCTGTGAAGGTGTTGCTGAGCTGTAAATTGTGAAGTTACACGATAATGCCTTGTAGAATTCAGTTTAGAAGCTGTCTCCAGTTTAACCCATCAGCTCCAATATGAGCTACCTAAGTTGAGGAGCTTAGAGGCCATGGAATGTGTGTTTCCCCACTTTCTTTGTGCATGTGTTTCTCTGTTGAACAATTAATATCAATTAAAAAAATATAGGAATACATAAAACTTGCTCATATTTCGTGTTTTAGATTCTTTTCATATATTTTTTTTTTGGGCCATGATTGAAAATGATAATTTGGGAAATTAGTAAAAAGTAGTGATTTTAAGTTGACAAGAACGAGTAAATTTGGTTTTAGCTCATGCCAGAATACTTTATATGTGCAAAAACAGATATTCTATTATGCACCTAAGATGTCTGAGAGTTGGAAGGGACAGAAACTGCTTTCAAGGGGTGAATTTCATGTTGGTGCACATGTGACTAAGTTCATGCGGTTGCAAATGCTTTCTACATCATCTGATCGAAGTGGTGTTGCACCAGGCTCTGATAAAACCAATCGCTTTGCATTATTGTTTGGTACTCTTGATGGCAGCATTGGGTGTATTGCACCTCTCGATGAGCTTACATTTCGTAGGTTGCAGTCACTACAGAAAAAACTTGTTGATGCTGTTCCTCATGTTGCTGGCTTAAACCCCAGATCATTCCGCCAGTTCCAGTCAGATGGAAGGGTTCACCGTCCTGGCCCTGAAAGCATAGTAGATTGTGAACTGCTTTCTCAGTAAGTTCTTGTTCCAAGTAATATGTTGACTAGAGTGGCATGGTTTAAAACTCAGTGAGGTTATCAAGGTTTCAAATCTTACAAATTAACTATTAATATTTGGTACTTATCTTCTAAAGAAAATCATTTCTCCCTTCTTTGTGACTGCTGATTTAATTGTCAAAACAAAACATGAGTTGAGAGAAATTTCAAAAGAAAATTCAGTGAGGTTGGATATTGAAATCCAAATTAAAGCGTAGGGTTCAGTTTGCAATCATCTCCAAAGTTTAGGGTATTTTGTGTAATTTTTCTTATTTTTATTTTGATATCAGCCTATCTTACAATGTATCATTTCCTTAAAATCTATATGATTCTTCTTTTGCAGTTACGAGATGCTTCCATTGGAGGAACAACTTGAAATTGCTCACCAGGTAGGAACAACTCGAGCACAAATTTTATCAAATTTGAATGATCTTTCACTGGGGACAAGTTTCTTGTGAGTAGAGCTGATTTAGAAGCAATTCATTGGAGGACTAATCAAGTAACAACCATTATTTGGTGGTGTTGGGCTGCCATGTGTAAATGATGACTTCAGATAAAAAGCTGCATTGCGATCATCTTTTAAGATCCTTATCAGGACTAAACACTGGATAACAGACTTCATATAATTTGTATATAGTGTTCCGCTAGAACAGATAGTTGGCTAAATTAATTGTGTTTTTGAGAAGTTTAAGTGTTCACGGAAAACTAGATTTTTTAATGGGATGAGTATATCAAGATTTTACAACATTTGTTGATGTTTCCTTGAGCCGATATTTTTATTTATTTATTTTGCCAAGAGATTGCAAAGTAATGAAAACAAACAATTCCACCATAGTCACTCACATTTGTGAGAATAGAACCTGCGAATAAAAAGGGTTTTAGCTGCTTAGGTTTCTTGGCGCATATTTTTATTTGGAAAAATTATATTATTCGTGCTTGAACTTTTTAAAATCTGTTATTTTTGTGTTTAGATAAATTTTTTTTTTGGTTTAATAAGTTTTTCAACTTTTAAAAATAATATCATATAAGTATTTTTAATTATTTTTTGGTCATTGGAGTGAGATTTGCAATTTTAAAATATCAAAAATTAGGAAAAAAAATAAGAATATAAATTTTTAGATTGTTAAATATCAAAATAAAATTTTAAATGGAGTTAAAGAGTCGAAAAAAAGTTAAAAACACTTATATGAGATTATTTTAAAAAATTGAGAATTTTGTCAGACAACGTCTTGATATATTTGAGCGACTCTATTTTTGCTTAGGTAGAATAAATGGCCTCTATAACGAATCCCAATTTGCTTTTGAATGATCGAATCTGTTTGGTATGAGTAAGTTTGCAACTTAAACTTTTGAGCAATCGAATCTGTTTGGCATTAGAGTAAGATCGCAACATAAAGAAAAGAACCGACGATGACGTAGCTACCAAACATGATATGCTCTAACACTGTTTGGTGCACTAATTGTGCATAAGAAGTGAAGGGAAATTAAACAAGGAAAATAAGGAGAAAAAAAAAAAAAAATTCTTTTCTTGTTTAGATTTCTTATTTGCATAAAGAGGAAATTCAAATTCATTTACCTTTCTAACCTCATTAAAAGTGAAAATGAAAGAAATATTTTAATAATTTTATATATTCCACATTTTTCAACTTATTATTTCTCTCCATTTTTCTTTGAAATGAAAAAAAAAATTTATTAGTGTAAAAGCCTAATTGAGAAATGTCATTTTCTTCCATTTCTTTTCTTTTCTTTTCTTTTCTTTATCTTATTTACAAATCAAATGAATAAAATAATTTTATTTTTTTTATTTTTTTTTTCTCCTCGCTTCCCTCAAAACAAACAAAGGGTAAAGCTCAAAATAAAACGGAAAACCACACTTTTCTTCAAAAATACCCTAACTACTGTTGAAGATTCTTCCCAAATGGATATTTGACTAATGAATCAAAATATCAATTCATATCTTCATATATTATCATTAAGATTGTTTAGTGGAACCGCATCAACTACATTAGTCAAAGCAACAAATTGAGATAATGATGCCTGAAACTTCAATCAAGTTCCTAATCCCTCATCCTAATATGACTTGAAAAATTAAATTTAGGCTTTAGATTTGGTAGAATAAGGTATCTTTCGCAATTTGTTCCAATCGATAAGTCCCATTTAGTCACGTAAAGCAACCACCAAATTCAGAAAGGAATTAAAATGTTGGTATTTAACAGATGGCGTTACAGAGTTGGGCAAATGCTAGGCTCTTGTTGAGGTTGCAGTTTAATTAGTATCTGAAGTTACATATTGCCTCTCTATAATAAATGTTAGGTATGGTATGATTATTGAACATTTTCAGATAATGCAATGATGAAATGGGGTCATTTGTTCAGAATCTGAAATTATAGTGGAAACATTCCCTGATCAGTCCCTTGTATGACTTCAATCATCACATGATGAAGTTGCCATTTCTTTAGGGCAATGTCATTTTCAAACAAACATTTTACTCTCATTAGATGTAATAGTTAAAACTAACTATTAATTTCATGTTTTTCTAAAGATTTTTTTAGGAGAAAATAAATTTTATTAATTTAATATTAATGAAATTTAAATTCTAAACTTTAAACTTAAATAATCTCACTTTTTTTATTTAACTAATTTTGTACGCTTATTATTAATTGAGTGAAAAAAAAATAAAATCAAGTCATGCATGATTAATGGTATTTAATAAAATTAATAAAATAAATTTTAAATATCAAATTAAAAATATATATTATCTTGGTTTATATATATATATATATATATATATATATATATATATATATATATTATAATTCTAAAACTAAGAGAGTGTTTGCATAATTTTTTGCCACATCACCAATTTAAGAATTTGAGAATTGATTTTTAACCATATTGAAGTGTAATTAATGAGAATTTTAATAAATTAAATAATAATAATAAATTAAATAAAAATAATAACCAATTATTTTATAAATATACTAATAAGTAATAATTGTATATATTTAATTGTAATCCATAAATTTATAATGAATATAAAAAGATCTATCATAAAAAGTGTATATATATATATTATAATTTCACATATACACCAAATTAATGATAGTAACAATTTATTCTAATAAATATTGAATTAAAATTTAATTTACATATTAAATAAAATAAAAAAAATAAATAAGATTTTACATAGATAATAATATAAAAATAAAATAAAACCGAGTCTAGTTAAAATATAACATTTGAACCAACCAAATAAATCGTTATTTTATTAGATGCCAAATCTAAATAGTTTATACTAATAAGTAAGCCACAAGGTAGGGATGACAATTTATACCCTACGTATGAGTATTCACCCGAATCTTACTCAGTCAAAGTGAATAATACTCGAGTTGACTGGGTAATAGATATAGGTAAATTTATATCCGAAAAAATAATATTGAGTTTTGATAGGGTATGAATAGTGTAGTACTCTATCCATATCAATATTCGTATCTTACCAGAACTATCGGGTTTTAGCCATATTCGAACTCACTTATACCCATACCTTATATATAGACACACATAAATACACAAGTCAATATAAATAATATTTGGGCTAGAATTGACTAAGCTAATTTATGATATTATAGTATATGACTCATTATAGTTTTTAAGATAAATATAAATATATAAATAAATAAAGATTGCAAAAATAATTAAAACAATGCTTCTCTGTGCGAAATACACTAAATTTCATTATTTGAGAGTAAATGAATCTCTTGCAACTTTTAAATGAAGAAGACGCAATTTAAGAAAATTTTATTAATTTTCTCATCGATTAAGATTAGTAAACTTATAAAAAATTTCTTTTAGAGAAGAATTTTATATTTTTTGATTTTTAGGATTTGGGTTTTGATAAAAAAAAAAATATTAAAGAAGTGTTTAATTATAGAAAATTAAACATATTCTTCATAAAATGACTCTAAGAAAATTAGACACATTATTCATGCATTGTCAATTTGCTATTTAACAAAGAATTTTATGTTTGGACAAAAAACACAATTTTTTATAGAAATTCTTTTATAGGTGCCTTACTACATTCAACATTTTTTAATTTTTAATTTCATTTACAAAGTCAAAGAGTCATGGACAAAGATCAAAGATTTTATTAATTATGATGTATTTAATATGTTGTATTTGGAGAATTATATAACTTTTAAATTATTTAATTTTTTTTAGTATTTTTATTTTAATTTTTTAATATATGATCTCTTTGAATGTAATATATATTAATTTATAGTAATTATATATTTATATTTAAATTTACACATAATTAAAAAGAATTTGATAATTATTCGAATAATGATTTATCAGAAACCCTATAAGTATGAAATAAATTTAAAATTTATTATCAAAATGAATACGAATACTATATATATATATATATATATATATATATATATTATATTACCTATACATTTTCATCCCTACCGCAAGATGCCTGAAATTCAAAATTGCAAACATATGTCCTCTTTATAGTTTCACTTTCTTTTGGGATTGCAATCCACTCATCCCTTTTCTTTCTCCTTTAATTTTTCCCTTGTACTATCCCTCGAAAAAAGATTTTTTTTTTTTTTTTTTTAAAAGAAAAGAAAAAACCGTTTAAAATGAAAATTAGAAATGGGCCTGGGCCTAATGCACGTGGGTATGATAGAATAATTTGGTCTACCACGTACGTACAATGATGATGACACACGTGGGCATAATTCATCAATAGTGCAAAGGGTTAAGAGACCATCTCATCTATTAAGATTTACCAGATGTTTCTAAAGTCTTTTTTTTTTTTTTTTTTTTTTTTAATTATTTTGGGACCATTTTCTTCCAAAGAATGTCTAGCAAAAGTGGGACATTAGCCCTTCATTTGTGATGAATGAGAGGCCATATTGTGTCTCCTCTTCTCATGCGCAATTAATAAGTTAATTATATATTTGTAACATTTCTTTTCTTTATTAATTTCAATTTTCTATTTGGTTAATTAATAGTTGAATTACTGTTTTTTTTTTTTTTCATATACTATATATTAACAGAGATCGCCAATTTAAGGGTTCAAATTTTTCAAAAGCAAGCCCTTAGTGGGATCTTAGTAATGCTTAATGCTAAGTGATAGGTCCCCATCAACTCATATTCAAAAAGAAGAGAGCCTTTCATCTATATATATTTATATTTATATTTTCTTTGAAATTCTTCTTATTATGGGGCCAAATTAAGCCATATTTGGAGTCAACTTTTATGTGCAGTCAGAGCAACAATTAATTCATATATAATCTGATCGAATTCCAATTTGAATTGCCCAATTAATCAAATTTCATTTTTTTTTTCTTTTTAATTATATTTTCATTATAATTCAAAATCACAACTTCATAATTTCATACTATTAATGAAATAAAACTCACTTCCATTCTTTCTTGTCATCAATTAGTGGTTAGATGACCTAACTTTGTGATAACTACTAGTCCCAACCAATCAAAACTATATATGTAGCTTATTATTTTGTTTTTGTACCAAAAGTTGAAAAAAAAAAAAAAAGGTTTTTAAGTTAATCTCTTTCCCTTTATGTTGTTGGATTCTATTCGTTTTTTACAAGGGGAGGGAGAGGGAGAGGGGCATAGTCAAAGTCACAAGCGAATGCAGCCCACATGCAGAGATGAATGTTTTTTCTTGCTAGGCCTTTTTCAAAGCAAGCAAAGTGACAATACATATGAGATAAAGAAAAGGGTGTTTTCGAATTCACATTCATTTGATTCATTTGTATTGTTCTTTTTGGTATATATTATATATATTGTTGAATCAAAATTCACTAATATAAGTAAATTTATTGTTATTATGATTTTTTCAAGGATGCATTAAATTTTAGATATTTGTTATGCAATAATAAACAAGCTATCAAAATTATTGAATTTTTTTGGATCAAAATCTTGCTTTCTACGTACTATATATGCAAATTAAATTATAAACTCAATTATCCCATTGGTGATGAAAGTCCAAAGCAAATAATTTGGGTTGACATATAAAATTATAAAAATGAAAAATATCATCAATAGCATGAGTGGCACCGAAAGACTTTCATGAGGAAAACTTTTTTTTTTTTTTTTTTTTTTTTATAAATATCATACTAATAAATTATAATTCCAATTAGGGATATAAATCAACACAAGGATTCTCCACCGATTCATGCACTACTTCTATGAGTAAAAAAAAAAAAAAAAAAAAAAGACTTTCTTCAATTTTAACTTGCATAGAGTCTCTCAATTCATAAAATTTGAATTTCTATTAATTACTATACCCTATAATGATTTGTGAATAAATAAAATTGAGATTTGTATTTAATTACTATCAGAAATTCTACATCTAACTTTGTCAATTCCTTAACGTGTCAACGTATATGGTTTAAATTCCTTAGCATGCACACTTGAAATACCTTTAATTTGTTTGAAGATGGAACTGGAAGAGCTAAAGTTAGGTGAATAGATGTATCATGCTAGTGGGATTTGAACTGTTTTTTTCTTCTTTCTATTTGTTTTTTTTTTCATATATAGGCAACTGATTGATTAATAATTTATGATACACATAAATATTTAATATAGAACATTTACAATATATTATATGAATATTAATTAATATTTCTATTTTTATAAAAATTAATATATTATGTATGTATCAATCTTATTTTATACTCAATAAGTATTTGATATGAAATAATATGATGAAATATGTGTGTTTGAATTAATATGTTAATGATTGATAGGAGCGATAACTATAACGAGGTATTTGAAGTAATATCAATTGTAATTTTCATTTTTTTTTATTTAAAATAATATTTAAAAATTTAAAAATTATTCATTTTATTTCATAATCGCAATATTTTTTTTATCCTAATATATATGTGTTAGTGTGAATGTGTATGGGTGAATCCATTTGGGTACATAACGAAGTAAATAATTGTGGTTTTGATGGGGTTGACTTAAATTTGTAGCATGGGAGACAATGATCATCAAGAGCATAGCAACTTTGACCCCAAAATTATTAATTATGGCTGAAAATGGTCCTTTGGACATTATCCATAATTAAGCTAACCCTCATGCCTCAACTATATAGATAGTGTCATGATGCCATTTCCATATATATCAGTCCAATATTTGCTATATTACTACATGGGAAAGTGGAAGACTATACATGAGTTAGAAGTTAGAACAGCAACTAGTGCTATTATCACCTACACTACACACTTGTGTGGATGATTGCATCACATTCCATTAATTGAGATGCTAGTTCTGACCTTGAAGAAATAAATACCTAATTACTTTTCATGATTTTTTTCTTGAGTGCTTGCTGGGCTGCGTGGCACCATTAGAGCTAGCCAGCGTGCTACCTTGCTAGCCACCCATGGATCAACCTTGACCCGCATGGCGTAAGACACTTGATTGGTTCCATTTTACAAAATTAGCCAATATTTTTTTCCCTTAATTAAGCCATCATTAATGTTGTAAGCTATAGCTATTCAGCCATGCAACTTTAGTCCTCTTCAACTAGCTAGGTTTATTTTTTATAATTTTTATTATATGATACTTAATAGAATATGTTTGGTATATATTGAGATTAAAATTTTTTTAATAAAAGAATATCATTTTAAATATTATTGAAAAAAATAATTTGAAAATAATTTTTAATAATTTTTAAATTTTTATAATTAAAACATATGAAATTTATAAATTAAATTTTAAAAGTTTTTAATTAATACTTTTAGTATAATATTTTTTCAATAGTAGTATTAAAGAGTGTGTATGAATTGTGGCTCAAAATTTGAAGATTAATTAAGCTGGGTTTCTTGTTATAATTAATTTGTAGATAATATGCTTAATTATCAAAAATATTAAAATAGTTTAATTATTAATCCACCAATTTCGATACTATATAGTATATATAGTGTGTATGGATTAATATATATAGTTGATAGGTAGGGAATCTAGGATCTTCTTAGGGTTTGAAAATCAAGTAAAACGGTGGTACATTGTACTTGTAGAAAAAGACATGCCGATTAATATTACTGTGCCTTGTTAATAATTTATTAAACTTTCATATCTAAATATCAATTTTGCATGTTAAGGAGTGTGCTTTGACTTAGAATTATTGAATTACTTCAATGCATGAGAACAAAATCCCATTTAGAATAACGAAATGAATGATATGAATGATGTTAAGATACGGAAAAATTCTTAAATAGATTCAGTTTATCACTTTATTCATAGATTAACTCAATAAAAATAAAACATATTAATTAATGATATAATATAAAATTATTAATATAGTATTATTAATTGATGTGATTTATTTTTATTGAGTTAATCTATGAATAAAGTGATAAATTCAATCTATTTAAAAATTTCTCATTTAAAATAACTAAATAACTGAATCTCATTAATTTTGATACAAATGTACCTATACATTTGAGCAAAACACCATGTATGTATATAATATTAGGGATTTGGGAGGCTTCTATTACCAAAGATTCTTGAAATAAACAAGCATGAATAATATGAATATATATTAACTTTCAAAATCCACCTTATTATTCAATATTTAGCTACAAATCCCTGTGTCTCCGGGCACACCAAAAATATGATCGCAAAAATTAAAAGAATATATATGCAAATAATACCTCAAAAACATAGATAAAATTATCAAAATATGGTTTTTGAAGTGCTCATACAAATTGATTAATTAAGTAACATATTGGATCAAGCAATTAAAATAATGTAATTAACTCCTCCTCTCTCTCCACTAGTCCTTAATTAGATATTTTTAAAGAATAATATAGAGTTATGTTATTTTAATTTGAAAGCATAATACCTTATATTATGGTTTAAATATTCAATTATTAAATTCTTTGTCTTATTATTTTATAGGAGTGGGAGATAAAAAAAATAAAATAACACAAAAATATATATAAAGGTTTAGTGACAGAAAGGATGAGAAGAATAAACAAAGGGCAATTTGTGTGCAATGAGGCAGATAGTGATAGTGAGTTACCATACTCAATTCATTTAAAGGGCACATTTATCAAGATATGGAAATGTAAAATAGCTGCCTATTCATGATCCGACAATTAAACAAGGGTATCGTTCAATGCCCTTCCATTGGTGGGCAAAGAAAAGGCAGAGAGAGCCAGAGAGGGTGTTCAATTGATATATATATATATATGAAAAACAAAATAAAGAAATAAAGAAAGCAAACTTTATTTAAAATAATAACTTAAATATCAAGTAAAAGAAGAAAAAAAACCCATTCTCCCTCTCTAATTTTAATTTTACTAAAATGTCAAATTAATGTCAGTCTAAGAACTTACTTTATGTAGTATATATTGTGATGACACCAAAAAAAAAAAAAAAAAAAAATTTGAATGACCCCAACACTAACCCATGTGGAGTGAATGAGTGAGAAGTATTGGGGTTTTCTTCATGCTTCCACAACTCATATATACATATATAAATCTAATCTAATCTAATATAGTATATATAAGTTCCCCATTTTCTAGTTTTAATTATATGTGTATGATTCTATATAGGGTATAATACCTCCATATTATATTGTTTAGAGCCATATATCTCTGCCTCATCTCCCCACTAGTCAACCCTAATTCTTGGTCAACTTGAACCACAACTTTTCCCAAATCTGAATGCAAGATCTATCGATGGTAGAGATTTTGATACAACTTGTCTAGTGGCCATCTTAACCCAAAGCACTTTAATTTTGACCATTTTTAATTTATTTATATATAGCATTTTTAATGTTATGTGTAGCTAGTGTGTTTGTATATTCATATAATAATTTGGAGTGTTCTCCTTTAATCAATGCCTTAATCAAATATATTTTGACAAGAAAATTAATTACTACCCTTTTTTTTTCTAAGATTTCTTGTATAAATTGGTCTTGAACTTTTTTCCTCCTTACTTTTTATACATGCCCTAGCTAGCACTTTTTATACAAACTTTGACAAAACAATCAGTAAAGGGTCATACTGTAATGCACACCTATGGCATTGACTAGGAGCAATGTTTGTTTATTGAACAGAAACTTAAAAGATTATTGGCACAACCATATCCAATGGTTTGGTCTAGATGCATTGCTAGGTACAATGTAATTAAGCTTTTCTAATTTTTGGAAACCACATGCATAGAGTTTGTCCCTATTTACATTTGATGCAAATTTTATATTATACTATAATTCCATATCATATAACATAATTACCAAATAAGATATCTCACTAATCAATTATTATTATTCATGTTAAAATATCTTTAATTTTTTTTTTTATCTTCAGTAATTTAGTATTCACTCAAATAATTATTATTGGATATGTATAAGATAATCTATATACCCTCTCATTTTAATTTTTTTTTAAAAAATCTCTTGCTTGAAAAAAGGGACATAGCATACCAAAATCATGTGCTAATTAGCAATCTACATTGATACACAATAATAAATTGGATATATATTATTTTTCACATTTTTAGGCCAGCAATATATATATATATATATATATATATATGATTCAAGATCCTATTGATGGTAAGATTATAATACTTCAATCACCAATCTTTAGAGTGGTTCTTGAGTACATTTGTCCATGGATATCTCAAAGTACATATATATGCTCAATCAAAATTATTAATTTGTTTCAAACTTGTTTGTGTACTCAATTAAAGGCTTCTCTCAATAGCTTTCATTAATCTATATAATTAAATACTTACCAAACATTTTCCTAAAATATTGATGCCAAATTCATGACATTATTATTACTTTTACTTTTTTTCTTTGAATTAAATTTCCTCTAATGTCAAAAGATCTTTGCTGGAGGACTAATAATTCACACAAAAACAAACATATACTAATTTATAGAAAAAGATTAGCTTATAATAAAAGGTTAAAAAAGAAAAGGCCAATGATCAATAATGATACAAGACCGATGACCCCTACCTTCAAATGCTGCATGGAAAGAAATAGCATCTAAGGAAAAATGTTCCTTTGTGTCCAAACACACCCTCTTTTTACCGACGGACTGTGATGATAATTATTTTCCATAATAATAACAATAATATTAAAGAAAATCTGAAAATACCCAAATGAAAACTCCACGGGCTTATGAATCCGCGTGAACTTCAAACCACAAAAGACAAAAAAAATACTCCCTCAATCCCAAATTAATAGATAAACTTTTCATAATGAGTATCCTAAATTATAAATACATTTCCATTTTAGAAGAATAGTTTAGATAATATTTTACTAAAATATCCTTATTTATTTAACATTAGTATTGATAAATTTATTATTTAAATTAGTTGTATTTATATTTTCAAAAATATATTAATTAATATCCACTAATACAAGAGTTGGGTTCCAAGAAATTAATCTTTTTTGGATTATAAGTTACTGTAAGAGTACTTTTGAAAAAAAAAATTAAAATTAATGATTTTAACTATATTAACCTCTAATTCTTAATTCATGTGAAAAGTTAGTTATACTTATCAATTTGGGACGGAGGAAGTAACTCATACAAGAAAAAAATTATACTCCCTTCATTCCAAAAAGATTGTCCACTTTCTTTTCTCATACAATTTAAAAAAATAATCATTCATTGCTTGCCAACTCATAAATTTTGTTATATTTTTTTTACTTATACCCTTACTTATACTCACTTATTATTATTTTTTTTATTAATTTGAAAATAGATAAGTACTACACTTTTCAATTAATAAGAATAAAATCGATAAATACTTATATATAAAGTATTTTGAGACATTTTAAAAAGAATAATGGACAACTTTTTTTTAAAAGAGAGAATATACATACAACGCGATATGAGTGCGTGTGGGTGTTACAATTTTTTATTTTTATTTTTCTTTGTTATTAATAGTCTCTATTTTAGAATTGCTATTTGTAATGCTCATTGCTCTCAACATCCCACGAGCCAGTCTCAACTCAAAGCTTTGCATTTCCTGGCTTCTTTCTTTCTTTGATTCTTTCTTTCTATTATGCAACTCCTCTCTTCAATTATTTCCATTCCAATCTCCTCCATAAATTAACCTCTGTTTCTTTCTTCTTTGATCAAATTCTCAAAGTATTATATATTTCTTGTACATAATTTTTAGCTTAAGATTCAAACATGGCTCTTGAAACCTGGCTCATAAAAGTGAAAACTGCAATATCCCATAGCCTAGATTCAGTGGTAACCTCAGCGCCTATACCAAAATCATCAAAGAAATCGACTGTTGGAGTTTTAACCTTTGAGATCGCAGGTCTTATGTCTAAGCTCTTCCATTTATGGCTATCTTTATCTGATAAAAACATAATTCGCTTGCGAAACGAATCAATCTCTCTCGAAGGAGTTCGCAAGATTGTATCCAACGACGAGTCTTTCCTTCTTGGCCTTGCATGCGCAGAAATAGCTGAGAATCTAAGGCTCGTTGCTAAATCTGTTTCAAGATTGAGCAAGCGATGTGACGATGTAAATCTACGTCGTTTTGAGCGTTTGTTCGATGAGTTTGCAAACTCGGGTCATGATCCGAACTCTTGGGTCTTAACTTGTAAAGAAATGGAATCTAAATGTAAGAAGATGGATAGATACGTGACAGTCACAGCCACGCTATATAAAGAAATGGAAGAGCTTTCCATACTGGAGAATGGACTGAGAAAAGCTTTGCAGAGTAGTAATGAACATGAGTCGACAACAAAAGAACAAAAGATTATGGATCTTCAACAGAAAATATTCTGGCAAAGACAAGAAGTTAAGTATTTGAAAGAAAGATCTCTTTGGAATCGAAGCTTCGACGGTGTCGTTTCAATGCTTGTAAGGTCTATTTTCACTGTTTTAGCAAGAATTAAGGTTGTTTTTGGTATAGGACATGGGTATCCAACTTCTTTACCTCGTAGTCTCTCAGCTTCTGCAACTGTCCATCCAACTGAAAACCCTTCGACTTGTAGTTTTGTGTCAGGCCCATTAAAGAGTTCATCAAAACATGAGGAAAATAAGGATTTGGCTAATTATGGGTTTTTCGAGTCAAATTCAAAGTTACTAAAGCCACCAGAAACTACACTTGGTGCGTCTGCTTTAGCTCTACACTATGCAAATTTAATTATAGTTATGGAAAAAATGATAAAGTCACCGCAGTTGGTTGGTGTTGATGCAAGAGATGATCTTTATTCTATGTTACCAAATAGTATAAGATGTTCTTTAAGGGCTAGATTGAAAGGCGTAGGGTTCTCAGCCAGCGATCCAGTTCTTGCCGGAGAATGGAGAGATGCTTTGGGGAGAATATTAGGATGGTTATCGCCTATTGCACATAATATGATCAAATGGCAAAGTGAAAGGAGCTTTGAACAGCAAAATTTGTTGCCAAAAACTAATGTTCTTCTCTTGCAAACGTTATTTTTTGCAAACAAAGACAAGACTGAAGCTGCTATTACTGAACTTTTGGTGGGTTTGAATTATATTTGGAGGTTTGAAAGGGAAATGACTGCTAAAGCCTTGTTTGAATGTGCCAATTTCAATGGGTCACTCTTGAATAATTCGCAGAGTTCCTGCAGCTAGGAAGATAAATGGTTTCTTTTTTAAATTTTTGTTTCCAAATTAAGTTTATCATGTTTGATCTTAAGATTGAACTGAGTTTCAGATCTTTGAGGGTTTGTTTTCTTTCTGGCCCTGATCTGTATATGGCAATATAATATAAATATGTATGTAAATGATATGATTTTAATGAGTAATCTTTTCATTTTCAACCAATGCTTGGCCTTTCAATCATATAATTATTTGAAGCCATGTGAGAACACTACTATATTATTATTACTATTAATTATTATTATTGATTCAAGATTCTGTTATGAAGTTTTATATGTTTGGTTGGTCATGAAGCAGAATTTATAATTAATTTTTCTTATTAATAATTATTTTATTAATTTGATTCCAATTTTAATTCAAACTCAAAATTTTCAATTTTGAGAAATATAAGTGTGTATTTATCATATAAAGTCATAAACTAACTTACATAGAGAAGAAGTTGGATAGTGGGACCTCCAAAAACCTTAGGTTTTGAGATTGAGATTGAGATTGAGATTGAGATTTGAGATCACCTATTCACATTGGAATCTTTTTAGCACCAATTTATCATGATGAGAACATAGACTATCTCCTTAGACATCAAAGCAAAGAAGAGACTAATTCCGGCTACGCATGTGATCAAAAGATAAGATGTAAATTTGGAACTATTGGACAAATTTAAAATGACCCATGAAAATTCACAACTCTTTCCTAGTGTATATATATATTTATATATATGAACAACCTTCTCAATTATTTCTCTTTATATTATACAATTCTTTTTATATTAATTCAGTAGTACTGAAATAATTTTCAAAACTGTGAAGACTTGAATTTGAGTTTCAAACGAAATTAAATTTACTAAATAGAAAAAAAAAAAATTCAAGATTTTAACCTTAATTATCATGGGTGCTAAATTAGTAGTCTAATTACAAGATTCAAGAATTTAAACAAATTAACTTCTCTTTTCCTTTTCTTTGATGATCTTCTATTATTTTGGTATCTTTTATGCACATAGGTTTCTGTTAATAGTGTAGCCAATTGTCTTAGCAACATGAGACATTAATAGGACTAGTTGGTTGTTTAACATATCTTGAAGGGATTAATACAAAGGACAAACCCCACACTTATGATCATCCATTCCTTTCTTCATTTGTTTACAATTTTTCAATTGGGTTTACAGCTCATATATAGCTTCAAATATTGGTGCCTTCTTACAACTTTTTCTAATTTTTTTCGTTTGTGTAATGTTCCCACATTTCTCACTTTTGTTCCCCACCCCACCATCTTATTATTATCCTTTTTGCCCCACCTCACGTATCCTTTTTCAATCTTAATTAAAGCCCCAATTAAAGGTTTTGGTTAATCAAAGCTGAAAATGTAATTAATGTCAGCTTTCAAACCTGAAAGAGATCTAATTAGATATATATGATTTAGAATTTATATATACAGGTGTTCTAATAATAAATTAATAAGACTACACTTATAAGAATATAGATAATGATATCTGTCCAATATGTGTGGCTAGTAGTTTACTGAATTTCCAAGGTATGGCAGGGAATTAGCCACTCGACATTTCCCTAATCCAGAAGATTGTAGAATTGGCTATTGGGCAATTGTTTCTTGCGGATAAAAATAAATGCTACTATAATAATAATAATATTAATGTTGAAAAATACCAGAGCCTTACAAGGTGCCTCATAAAAAATGCCGTGTGGTCCAAAACCTGAATCTGGACACCCAACAATACTCAATTTACTTTCACTTTCTTTACCAGAACATGTGCAAATTAAGCTTTGATATATTATATTATCACACCCATCATACAATTTGCTTATTGGATTTCATTCTATTTCTAGTAAATCAGTATTTTTTTTTTTTTTTTTAAATAAATTTTATGTCTGCTTTGAACACATGATTGTCAATTTCCGAGTATTATCTAAGATGGGCTAGTTTCACAAACCAAGGACTCGAAAGTCTTTAGAAGCGCATAAGATGAGTTGGTGAATTTTCATAGAAACAGTTTGAGGCCCATTTAGCCCAAATCAGAATGCAAAGAATGTCTTATTGGGCCTCTGCTGTCATTGATACCCGTCTTAATTTTCAACAAATTAAGTTATAGATTCTCTGGACTATAAATTGTTTTGAAAATAATTAGATAATGAGATAAATGTAGATTTATGCCAAGAACAAGAATTAAATTTAATATAACTGGACAACTTCACAAGCAAAAGAAAAATGAAGGGTAATTTACTATTTAGTCTTTAAGTTTTGACGCAATTAATATTAAGATCCCTGTATTTTGAGAAACTAACGAATACATTCCTATATTTATATTATGTCTAATTTTTAGGTTTTTCCGTCTATTTTTTTTTACAAATTCCATTAAAAAAAAATTTTAAAAATAAAAACAAAAAAAAATAATTTTTAAAGACCAAAGTATGCTTTTTTTTTATTTATTATTTTTTATTATTTTCTTTTCCTTCTCTCTGTCCCTTCTTTCTCCACAAGTCACTGGACCAAACCATCACTAGAATCGACCAATTTATCATTTTATTACTTTTTTATAAAATATTTACCATTTTAAGTGTTTTTTGAAAATATTTCTAATTTTAGGTTTTTTTAAAATTAATTTCAAATTTAAGTTTTTTTGGGCTGAAATGGCAGGACAGCTTGTTTTTTTTTTTTTTTTTTTTTTTTTTCATTTTATACCATACAAGTTTTTCAATTTTTTTTTTGTTACTTGGGTCTTTCTCTCTCTCTCTCTCTCTCTTTTTTTTTTTTTTTTTAATTTTTATGTTATTTATTGTAAATAATTATAAGTAATAGAAAAATTAGATAATTTAAATAATTATATAAAATAAATTAATATAATAATTATTATGTTATATTTAAGATAATTAATAATTTTAAGAGGGATGTTATATTTTAT